>ML677467.1:31164-70163 GCA_007922305.1 Dermatemys mawii | reverse complement strand
CCTAGTCCCTGAGCCGTGGGGCACTGTGCTGTGGGGCGCCTAGTCCCTGAGCCGTGGGGCACTGTGCTGTGGGGCGCCTAGTCCCTGAGCCGTGGGGCACTGTGCTGTGGGGCGCCTACTCCCTGAGCCGTGGGGCACTGTGCTGTGGAGCTGTTCCTCGGGGGAGACCCATAGCTGGGCCGTGGAGCTGGTGGTTGGAGCCGTCGCCCGGGAGGTGGGAGACCCGGGTCCCGTCCCTCTGCTCCGGTGACTCTAATGAAGTAGGCAGGGGGGAGCAGAGTCCAGAGCCCGGGTCCAGCCCGGGTCCGGCCCGTGGGCTTGTGGCGGGAGGGGGGTGATGTGGACCGTGGCTGGTGCTGGCAGGAGGGACACAGGGCGCTGGGCAGCGGGAGGAGCTGAGGGGACGGAAAGGGGAGAGCTCCGGCCCCGTGAGCTCTGGCTGTTCTTCAGCTCAGACATATGCCGGGGCAGGGCTGTCCCCTTTGGGTGTGGCCAGGCCTGGCCCGGGACAGCTGTGGGGTGGAACTGGCCGTTGGGAGCTCTGGAGCAAGGCCCCGATCCTGCCAGCGCTGCGTGTCATATTACTGGGGTGAGGGAAGGCTCCAGGGGGCTGTGGGAGGGAGGGAGGGGCCACACTGAGAGTCTGCAGGATCTGACACTAGATAACCCCTGAGACACTGAGGAACTAACGGGACCAGATAAGTCACCAGCCTGTCAGCCTGACCCCCGTCCAGGTCCTGACCCCCAGCCATGTGTGTAACTCCCCTGGGTGTCTCTGATGTCAGCGGGACCCTCACATGGGTGAAGGGATCCGGGGTTCAGTCTCCACAGCACCAGGCCCTTTGTCTGGGGGCCGTCGCCCTTCCCCACCCCCTGCTGTGGTCCTGATCCTGCCTGTGGATCTGTGGGGTGAACGTGACTGTAGGGATGGGTGATGTGCCTGTGAGCTCTGTGTGGCAGGGCCCACACAGTGATGGGCACAATGGGAGACTTGGTCCCGACCAGGGACACATATGTTAAGCGTGTTAACATATGACCAGCGTGAATATGTGAAGTCCGAAGCAGACTGTGTAGTGGCCGTAAAAACCCCAAACAGAAGGCTGGGAATCCTTAGGAAGGGGGTAGATGATAAGACAGAAAATATCCTCTTGCCCCTATAAATCCATGGGACGCCCACATCTTCAATACCGCGTGCAGATGTGATTCTTCCATCTCAAAACAGATCTGTTGGAGCTGGAAAAGGGTCAGGAAATGATGAGGGGTCTGGAACGGCGTCCGGATGAGGAGAGATTAATCACACTGGAACATTTCAGCTTAGCAAAGAGACAACGAAGGGCGGACATGATAAAGGTCAATAAAATCATGACTAAAGCTACGTTTTTTTTCACCCTAAGCTGGTCCCACCTGTAGATTGGACACATTCCCAATGCCCCCCTTATGCCTCCTGCGTTTCCTACAGCCCCAGCCCTTCTCCTGCTGCACCCTCCCCCATAACATCCCCCTCCAGCCCTGTTCTTCCTCCTGGGCCCCCTTTCCTTCTACACAGTCCCTTCAGCCCCTGTACCCCAATACACTCTCCCCATCTGCTCCCCTACTCCTCCCCCCCTCCAGCCCTGTCCTTCCTCCTGGGTCCCCTTTCCTTCTTCACAGTCCCCTTCAGTCCCTGTACCCCAATACACTCTCCCCATCTGCTCCCCTACTCCTCAGACACCCTGACCGCTCCCCATAACGCCCCTGTCTAGCTCTGCCTCCCCTTCACCTCCACCCCACCAGCTCTTTCTTCCTAGTCAGGCTGGTGCGTGGGCTCTTCCCCAGGTCTCTCTCCCACAGGAGCGCTCCTTAGGCCGGGTGCCACCTTTTGTGTATTGCCAGGAGCTCCCTGGCAGAGTTGGGTCAGTCTGACCTCCCTGCCCCCAATCTCCCCCCTCAGGTCTGCACTCCCTACGCCTTTTCCACACGGTGGTGTCGAAGCCTGGCCTGGGGCTGTCCTGGTACAGCACTGTCGGCTACGTGGACGATCAGCCCTTCTTGGGCTACACCAGCGAGACGCAGAGAGTGGAGCCCCCCACCGCGTGGGCCATGGACCCGCAGTCCTGGGACGAGCAAACCTGGCGCGCAAAGCACTGGGAGGCCTGGTTCAGAGCGAGTCTGAACACCCTGCGTGAGCTGTAGAACTGGAGCGAGGGTGAGTGCGGGACACGGCCCGACCCACGGACATGGAAGGGGGGTGCATTGATGTAAACGGGTGGAAAGGACACAGGGATCTGCGTCGGGGTTGGTGGTATCAGTGTGAGCAGGGGGAGGAGTCGGAAGGGCCCAGCGGGGCATTTTCTCGCTGGAGTCAGTGTGAACGTGGGGGACACATGGGGCGGGGTGGCAGGACGGAGGGTCCATGCAAAGACATTTTTTGACACCCTCCAGAGTGGGACTCTCATACTGTCCCCTCTCCAAATACCCCAGACTTCTGCTCCCACTCCCACTTGTAGCTGCCCCTGCTGCCCTTCGGGGGACCCCCGCCCCTCATGTGTGGTTATTTCCCAGGCACAGGTGTGAAAGCCAGAAGTTCCCATCCGACCTCCTGGTCACCCAGACCAGAGAATCACAGCCAGCAATTCCCGCACAGAGGGGTTTGTTCCTCCTGCTATGACAGTGACGCTGTCAGACCCTCTGAGACGTCCTGTCTCAATTCCCAGACTCTGAGTGATGGTGTGAGGGAATAGAAATGCTCTCAATGGCTCCTCCGACTATTGTGTGAAGGTGTCCATGCCTGAAGCTGTAACCTGACTCCGGGGCGGGGAGGGGGGGGAAGAGGTCACCTGACCTCGTGCCCAGGAAGGAGACAAAGGAGCTGGGGAGTGAGGATCAGTCTGGGTCTGGCTGGGAAGAGGCAGAGAGCTACAGGCAGGCTGGCCTGGCTCCCTGGCCCCAAAATGGATCCAGCTGAGGGGTCGCGTTCGCTGTGTGGTCTGTGTTAGACTAGGTACCTGTCATCTAATAAACCTCTGTTTTACTGGCTGGCTGAGAGTCACGTCTGACTGTGGAGTTGGGGTGCAGACCCACAGGCTCCCCCAGGTCCCCGCCTGGCTGGGCTCACTGGGGGAAGCGCATGGAGGGGCAGAAGGTGCTGAGTGCTCTGAGGTCAGACCCAGGAAGGTGGAAGCTGTGAAGCTCCTAGCCTTGGAGACAGGCTGTTTACGGAGAAGAAGCTTCCCCCCAGTCCTGATTGGCTTCATAGGGAGCAGATCCGGACCATCGCCCCAGGGACTCTGTGACAGATGGGGAATCCCAATATCGACAGTCCAAAGTGTTCAGACATCATGGGTCAGGCCCCAAACACCCTGAGTTTGGCTTAAATGTTGCGGGTATTTTGGGGATAATATTGGAGATGATTTTTATTCGCCCTCTGGTTTGAGGTTTAGGATTTTCTCTCGCCAGTCCCATGACTCCCCCTTATCAGTGAAACCAACCTGTCACCTTGGTCCTTACCCAGGAGTGTCCCCAACCCTTTCTGGTACCCGCCTCCCCCGAATATGTCCTGGCTCCCACCACCGAAACAGCAGCAATGAGAACTAATTCCCATCCTGCCCTGGACACCTGGGTTCCTGGTGGCCCTGCCCCAGGACTAAGCAACAGGGCAGAGGGTTGCCAAATGTCTGCCCCCCCCCCCCCAGCCCTGCCCCTCTCTAGCTCGTTTAACACTTTCCTGACTGGTCTCCCCCATTGGCCCGCTGCTGCTGAACCTGTCCAACCTGACCTGCTCACACGGACACCAGACACCGGAGTCTGGTTCCTCTGAGACCCCCCCTCAGTGCCCCCACCCTGCTCATCCCTGTGGAGGGCAGCGCAGAGGAAATGAGGGGTGGGCAGGGAGGGGAAACAACCCCTCCCCCATCCCCAGCTCTGCTGGGAAAAAAAGAGAAGAAATTTAAAAAGATTAACAGCAGTTCACTGCAGAGAAGCTGACCAAAGGACCCGAAATTCACACCACAAATCCTAGCTCTTCCCCTGGCGTGACGCAGCGTTATCAAGACAATCTGCCTGGGCCTGTTAGAGCACTCTGGAAAATAGACTCTGGAGAGATTAATTCATCTTAATTATGAAAGTGCCAGCACTTCTATGGACACCAGCTTCATTCACCATGCAGCCCTTCCTCATTCACTGTCTGTACCAACACGTTTACTGTGTTACCCCAGCCCCTGGGTTCCACCAATGATGGTAGCTTTGTCCTTGTTGACTCTACTTCTCTCACAGTCACCCACAGTGCTTCCTTCCATGACATCCCCTGCATGTGGAATTGCCCTCCCTATACTAACCTGGAAGAAGGGTCCCCTTGTCCTTAAAGTTTTCCCCCTCAAGACCTACCTTTGCTGCAAGACTTTCATACTTACTTCTTGACTCTTTTCTCAGTAAGACATCAGATAATCACACTGTCCCATTTATTACCAAAGCTTTTTAGTTAAAGCTCAATCAGCACAAACATAGAAGGGAAGCGGTTAAATCCTTTAATACTCCAACTCAGGAGGACAGTTGCAGCGTAGTCTGCTTCAAAATCTTAACTCCTTATTACCTGTGTATGTACCTTGTCTGTTACCATGGACACAAAGTCCCCAAATCAGTTAGCATCATTACATACCCTTGTCAGGGACTCTAACCCAGACTGGGCCAGTTCGTTGTCTGACCGCACAGAGACAGGCAACACCAGCAAAGTCCGAAAAGAGGCTCTTTATTGAAGAGTGCACACAACAATAGAGAGCAGCCCGTCTCCCAAGAGAACCAGCTGCCCATTCTAACAACTAGTAAATTTTTATAGACAGTTTCGTTACGTCACAAATTATTCATTCAAGCAACCCACCTCCCCCCTTCGTTAGTAAGAAACTTCTAGTATTTCATTACAAGTTAAAACACTACATGCTGTCTCAGGATTTTCTTATCAGCACGTTTGACTAGTTCCAGAAGCCAGGAGACAGGAAAGCTAGATAATCTAACAATAAAAAAAAAAAAAAAACAGGGAGTGAGACAAAACAGAGAGTTGTTGACATTAAGGCTCCACTTAACAGGGAGTGAAGGACATTTGGTAAAAGATATTTAGAATGCAGCTCTCTCCAAGGGCTGGCAAGAGTGTAGATTCATCTGCCTCTCTGTTCAGGGACTACCCAGAATCCCCTGGATCAATTTTTGGGCCTAACTCCTTGATCTTTCCCTTCCCACTTTGTGCTCGCTGTTCAAGGTTACTTGAATTTTGTACCCAGTTTTTTTCTAACATTATACTAGTTGCTTATTTCTCTCTCAAACCGCAGCAGAACATTATTTTGTCCTGTGCCATCTTTACAAATGTCAGGAAGAAAAAGCCATTCACTGCTCTGTAATGTGTATTTCAGTGCCAAGGGGCTGGGAAACTGATTTTTCACATTAGTGTAATTCCTTTTGAAATCTATAATATTGGGGTAAATAGATTTGGTAACAACCTACAAGAAAGTACCAATTAATATTAGCTAGTTTGAGGGGCGATGTAGCACAGTGTAGCACCGTGTGTCCCTTTCTGCTAACTGGGCCCTTTCCATCTCGAATTGGTCAGTTGATCCATTTTATACTCCCTGGCCAGGGCAAGATTCTTCTCTTTCCAGTCCAGGGACTGGAGGAGATGGGCACAAACGTAGCGTGTGATTAAGGATTGTCTCTGTGACACCTGTATCGGGAACTTAGTGAAGCCCATCAAGGTTCTGGTGTCACTGTGGTTGGGAGCAGAGGCCGGGTCAGGGGCCTGGATTCAGGATTCACCGTTACTGATGCTGTGAATTGGGCACAGAAACCTTCTAACACGCTGGTTCTCTCTCATCAGAGGGATCATCATGTCCCGTCTCATGGACTCTCCTCCTCTCCCACTGCTGGGCTCTCAGAATTTCATGCTGCAAAGCTCCAGCAAAGGCTGCCCGGATTAGAGCTTGGAAACAACTAACTTCAGTTTCTTCTTTTCCCCAGAGCGCCCAACAGCTAGAGTGAGCGACAGGTCATTTCGCGACGGCCTCACCACCCTCTCCTGTACGGTCAGTGGGTTCTACCCCTGGGACATCGCCGTGACCTGGCTGAGAGATGGGGAGAGCAGACAGCAAGAGACCTACTCTGAAGATCTCCTACCCAGCGGGGACGGGACGTATCAGACCTGAGTGACAATGGAGATTGATCCCGAGATCAAGGCCCATTCTTCATGTCACGTTGAGCGTGAAAGCCTGTTAGAGCCGCTCTCTGTTTCCGGGGTAAGGAGTTTGTGTGTGCGTCTGTTCTCCTAGTGGGTGAGGGGGAATCCATTACTCTCAACCCTGACAAATTCTCATTGGGATTTCTAGGCTGAAGCTGGAGTTTCCTCAGGGTCTGTAAGGCCCCGTCCCTTTCGGCCCTGACCTCTGCAGTCAAGTTCTTGGGCTAGAGTTGGGGTCCACAGTGCCTGGGGCTCACATCTTGCTCTCCAGTTTGCTGCCTCTGGGGCTGTTGGCCACATCTCAGCAATACAGTGTCTCTGAAGGGAGGAGATTAACGAGGAGAAGTTAAGGGCGGAAGGGGCTATTCTAATCATTGGCTCTGAGCTCCTGCCAAGCCCAGGGCCAGGGGGAATCACACCAGGGACCCCAGCATCCAGCCTGGTAGTCTGTGGGTAAACCAGAGCTGATCGTTGAGAAAGAGATGCCCATTAGAGATGTAAAGTCTCTAAGGGCTGGAGAATTTACCATGTCCCAGGGGAAGCTCAAATCTGCCCCTTGTTTCCAGACAGGATTGGTCTTGCTTCAGCTTCCAGCCAGGTCTCAACTTCCTCCACTCGTGGTCCTGCCATGAGTGCAGGGGACGGGACTAGACGACCTCTCGAGGTCCCTTCCAGGCCCAGGATCCAGCAGGTTCTCAGGAACACGGCTCTGGGGGCCCTTCACTCTCGCCCACGTGGCCAAAGATAGAAGTTTAATGTTGGGAGCAGCTTGTTTGTGTGCGCAGTGATGCTGGAAGAGAGGGTCTGGCCTTGGAATGGAGCGAGGAGGCAGGTTAGAGCCCTACATCAGGGGGAGAGTCTCCTCTAGTCCTAGCACAAGGAAGTTGAGGAAGAATTTTTGCAGATGGAGCTGCCTTCCAGCCGTCGTTTTCCTTGGTTAATTGGGATGTGGAAAAATGCAGCATTTGGAAGTGCAAACAATTTCTAAAAGAGCAGCCTGCACTGGAAATCTAGTCAACAGATGATTTCACATCATAATCCTGCCACCACGTCCCCTGCTAATTTCTGTGTCATAAACCACATTTCCTTATTCTCTTAGAAAAATTTCTCTTTTTGCTGTATTATTATGTGGATCTTTCAGACAACGGGAGAAGCTGATTAGTGAAACTGAAGGTGTAGAGAGAACTCGAGGTTTAACAGGGTTGTATAAACCAAGAACAGAATTAGAATATCTCTGTCGTCCCCTCTTCACTTCCTGCCCCCTCAAAACACACATTGTGTCTGTAACTTCATTCATGCCAGGGGAATCCAGAGTTTCCAGTTTGTCCCCAGACTCCCACAGTGGGACTATGCTCCATTAGTCATGAGAGTCAGCACGGGTAAGGGGGTTAGGGGCTGTGAGCCAGAACTCCTGGGTTCTATCCTTGGCCCTAGAAGTAGAGTGGGGTCTCGTTGGTTAGAGCAGGAGGGGCTGGAAGTCAGGATTCCTGGGGTTTGTTCCTGGGTCTAGAAGTGGAGTGGGGTCTCGTAGGTTGGAGCAGGTGGTCGGGGAGCCAGGACTCCTGGGTTCTGTCTCTTGAAGAGGAGTTGGGGGCTAGTGGGTGAGAGCAGGAGGGGCTGGCAGTCAGGATTCCTGGGGTCTATTCCTGGCTCTTGCACTGACTCACTGTGATCTTCAGCAAGTCTTCCCCCTTTCCTATTTAGGCACAGATGGAACTGAATCTGGGAGAGTCATGTAACTGGACCACACGGCTCTGAAACTCCATTGTACAACTGGACTCTGCATAGCAAGAAGGAGGCGGTCTCCACCCACAAGAGGAAGTCTATATAAACCTGGGAGAGAGACCTCCAATTTGTCTTCAGTCTGTCATTCTTACTCTGGAGGAATTCTGGCTACACACAGAAGTTTTCAACAAAGGACTGTTTGACCCATTCCTGGAGGGGTGTATTCCAGAGACTGTGATTTGAAGGCAGTTTATTCTACAACTGATGCAAGCCTGAAACAAGAACTTTGCCATTACTGCATGTAATTGATTTCCTTTAACCATTTCTGACCCTCACCTAGATCTTTTTCTTGTATAATAAACCTTTAGATTTTAGATTCTAAAGGGTTGGCAACAGCGTGATTTGTGGGTAAGATCTGATTTGTAGATTGACCTGGATCTGGGGCCTGATCCTTTGGAATTGGGAAGAACTGTTTTCCTTTTATTGAGGTATTGGTTTTCATACCCATTTTCCCCTAGAGTGAGTGGCTGCTGGTGGTGACACTGGGAAGCTGGAGTGTCTAAGGGAATTGCTTGTGTGACTTGTGGGTAGCCAGGGGGGTGAAACCAAAGTCTTTTCTGTCTGTCTGGTTTGGTGTTTTAGAGGTGGAGACACCCCCCAGCTTTGGGCTGTAACTGTCCTGTTGGAAGCAATTTCTCCTGACTTGACACTCTCAGTTGAGTCCCACCAGGAGCAGCAACATCACAGGGTCAGGAGTGATGGGCCCCGTCGGGGTGTGTCGGGGGCTGCATGGAGGTAGCGAGGGGCGCCGGTGGGGCAAGAGCTACGGTGCGGGAGTGAGGGGCGCCGATGGGGTCCAATGGGGGCTGCAGGGCATGAGTGCGGGGTGCTGGCAGGATTTAAGGGGGGCTGAGGGCTGGTAGTGAGGGGCGCCAGCAGGGTGCGGTGGGGGGGCTACAGAAGGGGGTCGGGAGTGAGGGGCACCGTCAAGGTGAGGCAGGGGCTGCGGTTTCAGAGTTTTTAAACTTGTGGTCACTGTTCCGGATGGGACACTAATAGAGAGCGCACCGGAGCTTCTTAACTTCCGCTCCCTGTTCCCAGAGGGACTCTGATAGAGCGCGCACCGCAGCACCCTAATTTCTGGTCACTGTTCCCGGTGGGACACTAATAGAGCGAGCACCGGGGCGTCTGAACTTCCGAACTGGGAAACACATTTTTCCTCCTGCAGAGCCCACGTCCTATTCCCGGTGCCCCTCCCCCACGACCCGCAGCCCGGGTCCACTGGGGGCATAGAGAGACACAGCTGGTCTCTAGTTCACCGCCTGTTTCTGGCCAGATCCAGACTGACTCTCTCGTCCCTCCTCTGCTTTTCCTTTGTCTCTTTTCTGGGCCAGGTCACCTGATCCCTTTGTTCTCTGACATTTTCAGGTGACACCTTGCAGAGGGGGAAGGGCCAGGCCCGAGAGAAGGCGTCGGCCACTTACTGACACTGGTCCTCTGCTCTGCACCAATTATACACCCTTATTCCTCCACATAGACACTCAGGAAAGGTGCAGGGGAAACTGAGGCATCCACACACTATCCAGAGAAAACATTACGAACGGTCCCACTCCGCCACACAGGGATAGATCAGAGCCTGGGGGCAATGGATCAGTGTCTGTAACTGAACGTGTCTCAGTTCAGCCCATCCCCACATGGGGGTCACAGCTGGTCCCTGTAAATGCTGTTTTCTTCCCTGTGGATACTGAAGGAGTCCCCCTCACTCCAGACTCAGCCTCCTGAATCTCTCCAGCAGGCAGCCACCTCGTCCCGTGAGACACTGCTGGAGAGACACAATCCCTTGTAGCCTGTTTTTCATGTCCTCATTCTCTGATTTCCATTTTGAATTTGCAGCACCTTGGCCAAACACAGGAGCTTGGAAACGAGTGTGAAATCCAGGTCATGTGCTCATGTTTCCTTCTCCTTCCAAATGTGTATTTATTACCAGCAACTGATGAGGGGTCTTTAGCTCCTTCCCTTTCCGCTTTAAGGACATGACATCCTCATTTTCAAATGTGTCCCTGATTCTAGGGGCCCCACTGAGATACCAAAGACTTGATATTCAGAGGTAAAACAGGAGGGGATGGCAAGTTATGTCATTCATATCTGTGAAGAAGTTCCTACTGCCAAAGGTGGACTTGACCGCACATCGCTGGACCCGGCAGCTCACACTGTCAGCAACACAACAGAGGATGCTAAGCACAAGGTACAAAATAACGATTTAGTGCGAACATCTCCACTACTGTGGGGTAGTCAATTGGCTGCAATTGGCCCGGTTCAGGTGCTTGAGGCATTGGGAGAGCCATCACTGATCTCTTATCCTCCTCCATCGCTGGCATTTCAGCCGGCCTGGTACCCAGCGGACAGTGGAGGAAGGAGAGAGAAATAGAAGGGAACTTCTGGAGCGGAGCAATAATCACAATTACCATCCCATGGGAAATTTGGGTATTTCCACATTTCGTTGTGAATTGAGTCGATACATTCTCCATCCCTTCAACACTCGGCAGCACTGGCCCGTGGGCGCTGCCAGTACCTGGAGCTGCAGTGCTCTAAAATCCACAGGCAGAGGGAGATCATCTTGAAAACTGGTATTCAGCCCCAAGGGGTTGGGGTAGAGCAACTTTGCAGTCCCTTTGTAGATGCTGCTGTTGAGCCCAAGAATGAGTTCAAATCCCACCACTCCTGGCTTCCTGTGCTGTGCTTCCTTGCCAGACTTCTCCTGTGGATTGGAGCATTCCAGGCTCCCAATGAGTCCACTGTGTAACTGATGGTCCTTAATGGGCCATCAAGCAGGGTAAGCCCAGCTGACCCCAAGGGTTCTGGAATGGCCCCCAAAAGCATAGCACAATATGTGGAAAGAGAGACAGTACAGAGCCAATATTGATAACTTTAACTACAAAAATGATACATACCAATGGCATAATCATAATCAGCAGATCATAACCTGGTCATTGACACCTTATATGACCCCCTTTACCTAATATTTGGTGCCACTACAGGACCTTGGTTGCACCAATGGTCTATATGATCCCAGATAATTTTAGTAACGTGAAAGGGGTAAAGGGAGAAAGTTGGGGGAGACTGAAGGGGACAATGGAGTGAAGGTGACCAGAAGTAGTGAGGGGTGGTTGGGGGGACGCAGAAGGGGGAGATGGGGAGGAGTTATGGGACGCTGAAGGGGGCGAGGGGCAATGAGGGGTAGTTGGGGGGGGGGGGCTGCTCATCCCTATTGGAGGGGAGGGGGAAGAGGAGCTGCCCTTGTATCAGGAGCTCCTCCCCACTGGATCTTCCTCCTTCCTCGTTCCTGAGCAGGGCCCTGTGATCAGCAGGTTCAAAAGGGAACGAGATGGATCCATGGAGGGCGGGTCCGTCAATGGCTCTTAGCCAGGCTGGGCAGGGACGGGGTCTGTAGCCTGGACACTGGGTGACAGGGGATGGGTCTCTGGATGGTTCCTGTTCTGTTCATTCCCTCGGGGGCGCCTGGCACTGGCCACTGTCTGCAGACAGGAGACTGGGCCAGATGGACCTTTGCTCTGACCCGCTCCGGCCGGTCTCATCTTCAGATCTTCTCCTCTCAGGCTGAGGAACAGCTGGACGTTGTTGTCCTCTGCTCCCGGCAGCCACAGGAAAACCCCCCTGAGGGGGGAAATCAGGGTGGGGGGCAGAGGGACAAAACTGGGACAGGATGCGGGGGTTGGGGGACTGCACGGCCAGGTGGGTGCAGAAGGGAAAATGCTGGGATAGAGGGAGGCAGAGGGGGGTAAAAGTTACCACAGACGGGGGAGCCGCCAACAGCAGTTCCAAAGTAGGGGGTGGTGAGTGGTAGGAGAATTGTGTTTCCTCCCTCGATGGTCCATCTCAGTCCCCACCCCAGGGCTGTGGGGTTAAAAGCCCCCTGTGGTTCAATGCCCAGGTACCGCAGCTCTTCTCTAGTGAAACGATGGACGGAGCTGTCAAAGGAGACTCGATTCAGAGAAATCGTTTGCACCTTCCCATCCCCCATCGTAAAGAAATGGATCCTTCATCCGTGTTAACGCCATTTCACAGAGTTCTTGGCCACTTTCCGGCTCTGTAACACTCTGCTCGGAGCCGCAGACCGGCTCAAAATGTGTCTCATCCGCTGTTCTGATCCCTGACTTGGTCTCCCTGTCGCGAGGCCCCTGGGTGTCTGTCGTTCTGAACCTTTCCATTATCGATAGTTAACGAGGTGATTTTCATCGCAGTGTCTGGGAGTTTAGGAGCGCCCCCAAGACGCAGGACTTAGGACACGCCCATGATCCAATCCCCCTCCCTCAGCTGCTTTCGTTACCTGGCCCCAGTGAATATCCAAGGGGGAGCTGGAGAGAGCCCCCCCACTGCCAGGTGGTTCACGCCCTGCCCTGACACGTGGGAGGCCTGGTTCAAATCCTTTCTCCTGTGCAGACAGTGGCGGGGGGATGATGCTGGCAGCCCCAGCCCGTGCCAGGGCTCTCAGGTCTCGCTGAACACGGATCTTCTGGGGCTGGTTCAGGGTCAGCCCCACGCCGGCTGTGGGGTGTTTTGTTCGCCCGAGTGGCCGCAGTTCCCATTCCCGTCCAAGGGGAGCCGCGGGAAGCAGCGCGGGCCAGGCCACCAATTCCTACAGGATGGGAGAGGATGGGGTCTCCAGGACAGGGGGCTGGGTGGCCCCATTGGTGGGGAGGTGTCCCCAGGACAGAGGGGGTGGGGTCCCTGGGGCAGGGTCCCCAGGATAGGGAGTAGGGTAAATCCAAGGGATCTCACCCCCTCTTTCTCTCCCTGCCCCTCCCTGCTCATCTCCTCCCCTGGCCATGTCCGGGCTGCTCAGACATTTCCCCCCCGCCCCTTTCCCAGGTCCCCCCGATCAAATCCCGGCACTGCGAGATGCCTGGTCCCCCCTGGTCCCTGGGGCAGAGTCACCACCCGGCCCCCCCGCCCCATGCCCGGGGCTCGCTCTGGTCCCTGGAGTCTGCAGCTCCGCAGCGGGGGCAGAGCCCGGGGCCTCTCCCTACGGGGGTGGGACTATTAATCCTCCTCAGACCTGCTCCCTCGTGACCCTCACCATCACCACTGCGCTGCCCTCCGAGTGGGGGGATACCTGGCCGGAAAGCAAACCGGCCACCAGCTCAACCTGTTAGACCCAAAGGATTGACCTGGTGTCTTGAGGGTCGGCTGCGTGCAGATGGGGTGGCTGGACCCTCCTCCACTGATGGTCACCCTGCCCCCCACCCTGCCCCAGGCTGCTGGCTTAAGTCCCTCCCGGCCACCAGGTCAATGGTGCCTCGGTGAGGGAAGAAGGGGGCAAGGGTCACCCTGCCAGTCTTCCCCCGGGGATCCCGAGGAGGGAAGCGCCCCCCTGCGCCCCACAGCGAGGTAGCTGCTCTGCTACGCACGAAACCCGGACCCAGAATCAGGTCGTCTACGAATGCTTTAGCACCAGGTTCCCCACGAACGTGCGGTGCGTGCAACGGGTGAGAGGCGGCCCCCTTCCGGCCACGCTCCGGTCCCCGATGCGAACGGCTCTCACCGAGGCCGCCCTCTGGGCGGGGGAGGCCAGCTATCCGGGGCCAACCGAGGCTCCGCGGCGCTGCTGTATCGTCACGTTTAGGGGGGTGTGAGAAGATGGATTATACTGGCATGCGGGGGTTGTGCTTTTCTGGGGGTCTAAGATATCACCTGTTAACTCTGCTGTCGGGGTGCTGCAGACCCTGCTAGTGGCCCGGGAAGGTGCTAAAGGAGGGAAGTGGGGGAGGGGTCTGGGTTTGTTCCTCACTCAGAGCCCCGGCCCCTGTCAAACCCTGCAGGCTCGTCCCTCCTTTGGTCCTTAGCCAAGGCGGGGAGGGCAAACTTTTTGGCCCCAGGGCCCCATTGGGGTTGCAAAAGTACATGGAGGGCTGGGTGGGGAAGGCTGTGCCTCCCCAAACAGCCTGGCCCCTGCCCCCCAACTGCCTCCCTCCCACTACCCGCCCGCGACTGCTCCCCTTGAATACCAGACTGATCCAAGCCTCCTACTCCTAAATAACCTGCTGGGACCCCACTCCCTATCTAAGTGCCCCTGCTTCTTGTCTGTCTACTCCCAAGATGCCCCATGCTAGCTGCCCCCCAGAACCCCCACCGAATCCCCCTCCTCCCTGTCCCCTGGCTGCCCTGATCCCTAGCCACCCTCGCACTCCCAGACAGTCCCTCCCCCACGACTTCCATGGCCTATCCACTCCCCCATTTCCCATCTCCTGACTGCCCTCCCAGAACTTCTGCCCCATCCAACTGCTCCCTGTCCCCTGACTGGCCCCCCAGGACTCCCTGCCCCTTACCCAATTTCCCAGCCCCCTTACCATGCTGCTCCCCACTGCCCCACAGGAGCACACCCCCCACAGCTCCACCTGCATGGTGGTGTGGCTCTGGGGGAGGGGCCAGGGGGGCATTCCCAGCTGGGAGCTAATGGGCCAAACAGGACAGTATTGCATGCTGGATGTGGCCTATGGGCCATAATTTGCCCACCCCTGCCTTAGACCCTGGGGGAGGGGGGTCCCCTGCTTCATGTCTCTGGTCTCCAGTTCTTAAAGATCAAGCTCCCGACCTTCCTCTTTCTCCTCTTCCCTTATCTGCCTGGAGCAGGGGGTTTAGCATATTCCTGACTGGGCCTTAATTGATTGCAGGGGCTCCAATTAACCTGTAGAAACCCTCCCTAGTCTACAGGGAACCACCCCCTAATTAGCCCAAGGCTTATGTACTTCCCCTGGAGCACTGGCCCCTAGCTCACACACTCTGCAGAGTTCCTGTTGTGTGGGTAGGTTGTTCTTCCCAGTCTTTGGCTGTTGCTGGTGTGTGTCGGGGGGGCACTTTTCATCTCTTTAGGGGCCTCCCTGGCTCAGTTGCTGGAGCTGAGGAGGGTGTGCAGAGCCCTTGTTCTGCAAAGGGGTTTGTAACATCCTTGGGGGCAGGTGCTATTGCTGGGGGAGGGGTGTGGAGCCTCCCCTGGTCTCTTTCCTCCCCTGTGGCTGCCCCTACAACCCTCTCCACTTTTCCATTTCCCATCTAGCTCTGGTGGCTGTTCCCCAGCCCAGCAGTTTGCTCTGTCCCTCTTCCCATCTTGGGATAATAGCAGCAGCCAGTGGGCATTTGTTTTCCAGGCACCTGTGGGTGCGTTTCCCTTCCCCTTTCCTGGTTTTGCCCTCCCTCCTTGGCTGTATTTGCTGGGGGGCTCCTTTCCCCTCTGCCTTGCCCCCAGCCCTGTTCTTGCCGCTACTTGCCCTCTTCCCATTGTTGCCTGTCCCACCCCTCCCTTTTCTGGCCCCCCTGTTTGCTCTGGTTTCTTGCAGGGTTTTTTCTTTCCTGGTCTTTGATTGGTTTGTTCATCCTGCCCCTGTTTTGTGGCCAGGCCTTGTTGCCAGACCCACTTCCCCTGCTTGGTCTGGTGGTGTTTGAGTCCTCCCTGGCTTCTGCTTCCTGCCGGGGCCACATTAGTTCCCAATTCCCATCGTTCCAACCCCTGGCTGTTTGCCCCCCAGTTTCTCCTCATTGCTTGTGTGTCCACGTTCCAGTTTCAGCCCCTCAGATCCCCCTTTTCTGTTTCCCTCACTGATGCTTCCCCGTGAGGTTTTAGTTTTCCCTTCCCTCCCTTAGGCCAGGTCTAAGCTAGTGGCTGTGGGGGGTGACCTGAGATTCACAACTTCAGCGATGTGAGTGGCAGAGCTGAGGTCGGTGTCCTCACGGCGACTCCACTTGCGCCTCTTGGCACGTTGGTGTTCCTGAGTCGACGGGAGGTGCCTTTGGGGATTGATTTATCGCATCTAAACAAGACACGATAAATCATCCCTCATAGCTCGACCGGTACCTGCCGATCCAGGCAGCGAAGACCAGCCCTTAGTGCAGCTGGGGGAGTCAGATTCTTCAGCTTGTGCTGGGAGTTGTTCCCTCTTCCCCTGGGTTCCTCTTTGCTGGGGCCCCCCTCGCCCCGCTTTCAGCCTAGCGGGTGGGACGTGGCAGCCATTCCCCTTCCCTCCACCTCCCCTTTCCCTTATTCTCTCCCTTCCCCCTTCCTCCCCTTGTTCCCCTTCTCACTCCAGTGACTGTCCCTTTCAATCCCCTCCTGCGGTGTGTGTGTTTTTGGGGAGTGGGATTTCCCTGGACCCCTCTGTAGCCCCTTTTCAGTTTCCCCTCCCCTGTGATGGCCGCCTCATGCCCCCCCCCATGGCTACCACTGAGGCACATGGGCCGGCGGGCAGAGCTGGGGACTCCCGAGACTCCATTGCTGCTGTTGTGACCTCTGCTGCCCCTCTTCTGAGACGCTCCCTTGGCTGGCGGGAAGGGCCGGGGGAGAGAAAGGGCCAGGCCCCTCCCGTGAGGGTGGTTCCCTCTCCGGCCACGGCCCCCCTTCTCTCTTTACCTGCTGTTCCCTCTCCCAGCCCTGGGGATGCTGATTCCTCAGCCCGCAGGGCGTACGCCCAGGTGGCTGTGACCCTTCCACTGGCCGCCTTGCCAACTGCTCCCACCGCCTCCTGGAAAACCGTTCCTGGCAGCTGGGGCCCTTCCCCACCCTCACCGGGGGGCTGTTGCCTCCTGGTACCCGCCTCACCCCACATAGAAACTTGAGTGCAGGCGCTGGCAAGGGCGGTGGGGCCCACGGACACGGTGGCAGCCTCAGATGTTCGGGAAGGTGATGTTCTTCCTGGTGTTGGCCGCTGCCCAGGAGGTGGTGGAGGGCGGCCTGGCGGTGGGGAGTGTTCACATCCCCCAGGAGCCTTTGGAGGACCTGGGCGTGCGGGTGGTGTTCGCTGTTCCTCCCTTCCTCCCCAATGCCACCCTTTCGCAGCTCCTCTCCTCCCTGGGGAGGCCTCGTCGGTCCTCAGCCCCCTTCATGGGGTGCAAGGACCCTGCCCTCCGCCATGTTCTCTCATTCCGCCGGTAGGTGCAGATTCAAGTACCACAGGTGGCGCATGGCGGGGAGGCTCTGGAGGATCCTTTCTGGTGCCCACCGAGGGGCCCAGTACCGGGTTTACTATTCTTTGGGGGAGGCCCGGTGCTTTCTCTGCTGGGTGATGGGACACTTGTGGAGGGACTGTCCCCCGGCCTGGCTTGGAGGGGCATCTGGGACCCCGACACCTGGAAAGACGTTGGCCCTGATGGCCCAGTCCCTGGCATCTCCCCTCCTCCATCTATGACCGATGTCAAACCCGCTTGGGTCTCGGGGAGGCCCCCTGATGTGCCCAGATGAGCGTGCGGGCCCTGCCACTGTGGTGGGTATTGAACCAGGGCCCGTGGAGGAGACGGGGGGAAGGGCTGGTAGCTGGACTCAAGCGGGGCTTCCTCAGTTGGAGTCTGTCCCTTTCCCTGTTCTTCCGCACTCCTCTTCCCGAACCCTCCTCTCATCACCCCATTCCCTGGCTCTGATCCTGCTGGCAGCCCCCTCCTCACGGAGCTGGGAGCTTGTGTGGGGAGGTGCCATGAGCGTGGGCCCAGCCCCCTCCCCTCATTATGGAGGGGGAAGGACCCCCTGTAAGGGGGTTGCTGGTGCTGAGTTTTCCGCTGCCTCCCCTGTTCAATGGCAGGGGTCGGCTGAGGTCCCTGCAGCCGCGGTGGAGGATTGTAACACGTCTCTCATGGGGTCCCTCCCGGGGGTGTGTTGGAGGAGCTCCCCCTGTGTCCCTGGTAGGTGCCGAGGTGGTTCCTGCCCCAGCGGCTGTGGAGGGGGATCTTGTGGAGGGGGGTGGGGATTTTACCTCCATATTTGATGAGATTGAGGCCCTGGGCTTGACCCTTACCACTGAGAGGTACCTTCGTCAGGGCGCTTGTGATCCATCGCTCCCCCGTTCCCTTGTCGCTGTTTTGGCCCCTGTGATTCCCCGGAAGCTGATTATTCTCCCGGCCACAATTGGCATGACCGCTCCTACAGGAGTGGCGACGGCTCACACTGAGCAGCCGGGCCCCAAGCCCATGGGCACCCATCCTTTAGGAGTGGGGCAGCAGCCTCATCCCCTGACCCCAGTGCAGTACTCATGGGCACTTCACTTACAGGCACCTGAGTCTGGCATTGAGGGGATTCCCCCAGTCCCTTGCTGCCCCTTTGACCACCACTCGGGCCCAGGATTTTGTCCTTGTTCCTCTCCTGGGCCATAACCTGTCCCTGACCCCAGCCCAGCCCCTGCAGCTGCTGTTAACCCTTTTCCTCCCCTCTGACTGTTGCTGCCACCCCAGGGTTGCCTCATTTTCCTTTTACGAGGGCCCCCAGGAGGCTACCCCACCCCCCTCTAGGCTGAAAGCGGGGCGGGGGGGCACCAGCAAAGAGGAACACAGGGAAAGAGGGAACACAACTTTCTTCTTGTTTTCTCCCCTCTCCTGACCCAGCTGGGGCAGCAGTTCTACCATTTCCCCAGTGCCAAGCCATGCATCAGGTGGGACGGTGCCTGTGGGACAGGCACTGTGATGGAGATCTGATCCCTGCTTGCCCGTCTCGATAGGCCACGGAGTTCATCCACTGGGAGACGCTCAGGGGTCGGTTCCTCCGGTCTCCGTCGTGCAGAGGGGCAGGCGGTGCTGTTTCTTGGAGGACATTCCTGGCTCCATGAACAGAAGGCGTCTCGCCCTTCAGCGCCAGGGTGATTTCCATCTTCTTCTCCGGATTGTAAGCTCCATTATGGGGGAGGGCAAAGGGACCAGGAAGTGGGACGCTGCAGCTTACCGGGGACCTGCTGCTTCCGTAAGGCCCTCATGGCTTTTGGGGTTGGTCACGGTTTGCTGCAGGGCCCAATGGGAACCACTAGCATCCCTGCTCGTGAGAATCATCCCCAGCCCTCTTCACGTCACCGTCTGTATTTGCCACTTTGAACCCCAGGGCTGTAGGTTGGGTCTCTGAGGGGCCAGGTGCTCTCCTCCCTTCGGGAAGGGGGGTACTCGGTAACTTTATTGCAGGAGACCCACATGGACCCAGCCACTGAAGTGAGATAGTGGCTGGAGTGGGGGGACAGGGTTGACTGTAGCCACCTTTTGGCTTGCCAGGCCAGGGTCATGATCCTGTTCTCCCCACACCTGCAGCCCGAAGTGCTGGGGATGACCAAGGTCCTGCCGGGTCGTCTGCTGCACCTCTGGGTTCAGGTGAAAGGGCTGATGTTCCATCTTGTCAACGAGTACAAATAGCCTCGACATGTTTGGCTCTCAGTTGCTAACATTTGAAAAAGATCATTATCTCCTTCACTCCATTTGCCCTGAGCCTCAGGTACGAGGCCAAAGGAGTGGACATTTTTACCTCCCGTCAAGTTCTTAAGCTCTTCCTCCAATTCCAGGTAGTACGCTGCCTTCTCTGCGGGCTTTCTGCGAACTATCAGCATCATCCTCCCAATGAATCGCCACATCTCCCACCACCGTCAGATCTCCTTTTGTAAAGGCAGTGTCTGGTTTTCTCAAACTCTCCCTTTTATTTCTCCACTGGGTTTCTATAAATCCTTTCCATCCTAATTTACCAACCTCATCTACAACAACGGAAACTACCCTATTATGTCGTCTTATTCTTGCATCTTTGGTTTTAAAGCATTGTCCTGCTATCTCTTAACCTTGCCACACCATCTACAGGAGGCATTTAATCCTACTCTTCCTCTTGCTAATGGTTCTCTTGTAGGGTATTGTCACAGGGTCTACACAGGTTTTCTCCCTCCTGTGCCCTGTGCTTAGGCTGGTATAATAGTCCTCCACGCCGCCTTTTGCTGGTTCACCCAAGTGTCTTTATTTACAGTGTTGGTGCAGTTCCCAGATCCCCCAACAGCTAGAGCCCCACAGACCCTCCCCAGGGTCTCCTGGCCTTTGGGGCTCCCTTCCTTGGTAAGGAGACAGCGATGCTGCCCTCCTGTCTCCTCTCTGAGGTTTGCCCAGGGCTTTTGTACCCCTCCCTTGCCTCAGCTTAGCTGTGAGCACTTAGCTCAGTATGTTCCTCTGAGCTGGCCCTCATGAGGGCTTGCAGCTGGGCTCCCAAAAAACAAATAAGAATAGTGGTATTTCACCAGAGGCCTCCCATTTACTCTACACCCTCTCGTGTCTCTTCACAGTGCCGGATTAGAGTCAAGCTCAACAGGATCTTTCCCCACTGATTCTGCCAAGCCCGTTCCCTTGGCTCTGGTTTCGCTAGATAGTAGGTAGGGACAGTGGGAATCTTTCATCCATTCATGCATGTTACTAATTAGATGATGAGGCGTTTGGCTATTTATGTACAGGCGTGACTACCTGCCTTTTCCTGGTTACTTTAAGCGGCCAGTCCACATCCAAATCTGGTAAAGGAAAAAAATTGCTTTAAAAAAGGATTAAATCCATAAAATAAGTATTTATTGACCCATATCTAAAACCATTATATAAGAGGGCAGATAATAAATAACCAAGGATAAAGGGTATTGCAAAACTCAATCCAAAGTTAAAATATGGAAACCAAAAAAGCTAAAATTGAGTTTTGGTAAGATAGGCAGAATGGAGCCTCTGAGATCTTTACCAGTCACTAAAAATAGCCACCATGTCAATTGTGGAATATAATATGAGCCTACAGATGTTTTCTTTAAAATTTTTACCTCTCTCGATTCCTAAAATGTTGTTAAAAGTTCATCATTCCCCTCACTCCACTTGCCACAAGCCCCAATAACAAGTCCAGAGAAGTGGATATTATTAACTCCCGTTAATTCCTTCACGTCATCCTCTAACTCTAGATAAGAAGCCACCTTTTCTTTGTGGGCTTTTTCCTGATTACTGGAGTTGTCTTCCCACCGCACTGTGACATCTACCACCATCGCCTTATCAAATACTATATCTGGCTTTCTTAGCTCTCTCCTCTTGTTTCTTAAATGGGGCTCTTGAAATCCTTTCCATCCCATCCTACCAACCTTATCAATCACTGCTGATACTACTCTGTTATGTCTCTCAATTCTTATATCCTTGTAGCATTGTCCTGAGATATGGGGTATTGTTTCCCTAACTTTACTACACCATCTACATTGTGCGTTTGCTCCCCTGCTTCCTCTCGCTAATGTTTCCCTAGTTGGATAAACGTTAGTCCTGAATTGAAGTGCTGTAATAAAAGAACCAGACTCGATCTGACTAGGATTTTTTAAAAAAGTTATTGTGGTGTTTTTAAAATTTACTCCTACTCCCTGACATCTAAGTTCCTTCCATCTTAAAAACTCATCCTCCCTCCATTTTGGGGGATGCGGAGTAGCTGCACTGAAAACTAATATTTTATCTATTAGGTTTTCTCCCACATATAAAGATGAAAAAATCAATCCAATTATCCTTGATACTGTGTCTTCTCCATTTCTGAATTAACATATTGGGGATCTGTATACCAAATTCTCCCAATGCAAGACCTCCATCTCTTCCCCTAGAATAAAATAAACCACCAGTAGTACATTGCAGTAAGTATAAAATTTGCTTAACAATTTTTCTAGTTAAAACATCCAATTCATTTAAAATGTAAAATAGGGGTTCTAATAAAAGTAGGTTATAAAATAATCATGGTAAAATATAGGTTCTTAAAATCAACAATTTCTGGGCAGGTTTTAGGGGGGCCTTCTCTAATCTTTCATTCCAATCTATCAATTTGTCCTTGAGAGCCAACCCTCCTATCCCTATCCAAGGATTGATTTTTAGCACCCAAATATTTTTTTGAATACTCCTGGTTGAACATACTCAAATTTCTCCTTACCAATATTCCAATTTTCTTTTGCATTTACAATGTTTTACATTTTGCTAAAATATGAAACCCTTTGGTCCTCTTAATATTGATCTGGAGATTAGTTGTCCTGCAAAACTCTTCTAAAATATCCACATTCTTAATCATCCCAACATACGAATTACTTAAAATTGCCACGTTGTCGGCAAATGCCAATACTGTGACACTATTTCCTTGAACATAAAATCCTTTTCCATCAGCTTCTAATTTTTAATTAAAAAGGGATCTATGGCGATATTAGATAAAATAGGAGATAAAGGATCATCCTGTTTGACCCCACTCCTAATTAAAATAGACTCATAGATTGATCACCCACCCGCACCCTAGTGACACAATTATTGTACAAATCCCATATGATATCAATAAAATGTTCTGCAATACCAAATCTCTTGAGGCAGGCCATAATGTGGCCATGCCCTACCAAATCAAATGCTTTTGCTAAGTCTACAAATACTATTGCTAACTCATCCCCATTGTGTTTGGCCCCTTTTATTAAATTATCTAAAATTGCTATATTTTCTTCACAGCCAGGGGCAGAGATAAAACCTTTCTGTCTTCTACAAATTTTGATCAAGGCCGTTAACCTTTTAGCTAAAGTCTTAGTATATAGCCTAATCCAAATGGAGCCAATTGTCAGCAGCCTCCATGAGGTTCTTTTTTTAATTCCTCCTCATTTTATACCTTTGGTATTAACATAGTTCTATTCTCTTTAAAATCATCCGGTACTTGCCCACTTAAAAACCATAAATTAAGAATTCTTGAGTATTAAGGAGTCTAAGTTAAAAAGATCCCATAGTTCACTAACTTGTATCCTATCTGGGGCACTGTCTTTACGCATTTCCTTCAGTGCTTCTCTTGTTTCATCCACCAAAATCGAACTCATTAAAATATCATCATTCCCTTTCTCTACAGGTGGGGGCCAACCTACTGTATTTCCATGTCCAATTTTACTTAATATTTCTTTATAGTGTGTGTCTCTTTCATTTATTGGGATGTTGCATTTAGCCCTATCCGGTTCTCCCGCTATAATCTGGGCCAATCTTCTATCTTTCTTTCTCAAAAAGCTGCTGGTAAAATTTAAACTTTGCCGCCTTAGTGGCATATTTCCTAATTGCGTTAGACTGTTTCTTCCTCTCTACACTCACAATCTTCCTTTTCTTCCCTTCATTCACCAATTCCTGTTTCCCCTTTTATCTACCTTTCTCCCTAAACGTATTACATATTTCCTCTAACATTGCCCATCCAAGTGATTTAGTTTGCTCTTCTTTTAGTAATCTTTCAATTTCATCTAAACTGTTTACTATAGCCCTTCCTTTCTTGTTTTTTCCCGATTCTGCAAATTTCTCCCGCTTGCACTATGTTTGGATGTCCCTTTAATGGTAAATTTCTTTCCTTCAGGGGATGATCTACTAATATATTTGCTTCAATTTTCTCTCTCTCCTTAATCCTTATGATCAACCATCTCCACCTTTTTCTATGCCAATTCATGTCTCTTGTCAGAGATCTGTTTATTGGTTTTCGTCTTTAACTTGTTCTCTGTACACTTGTTAATATTTCTTCTTCCTAGATATTTACTTTCTAATTGTTTAAGCAGCTCCACCTCTTCACTCATCCAAATTCGGTCCCAAGAGGGTACCTTTCTATGTTTTACTACTAACTCTTCCTTCCTCTGTTCATTTCTTATGGCGGGGTGTCGATGTCTACAGTGCTGGCTAAATCCAGATTTAGTGTGAAATGCCAGCCCAGAGACAGAACAAACATGGCTTTTTACTGGAGTATCCACCTCCCTGGGCCTGCACTTGGGGTAGTGGCAAGCGATATTGTCGTACTGAGAGGTATTTCCACATTTTTGACACACAACCCTAATGGCCTTACTTTTATGCACTGTGTTAATATGTTTGGACCACTTACCAAATGTCAGTAAAATTTGAGGCCAAATTGGACAATTAAAGCTATCAATGGGGTATTCCGAGTAAAACACCCGCTCCTTCCATAAACTACTGCTCTCTGGCATATTTGAATTATTTCCATTACTATTATTAAAATCCATAGTAGGGTTAAAAGAATTTAATAAATCACTGTTTGAATTAATAAAATTTAATGAATTTGATGAATTAATATTAATGTTCTGGTTCTTTAAAATATGGATCATCAAATGTATTCAAATACTCAAAGTCTGGATTAAAATGGTCCGTAAATAAAGTGTCATTTGTAAAATAGATAAAATCTCTTCACCTCGGTCCTTATCTCCAATCTCGTCTTCCTCCACTTCCTTCTCTTTTTCTATTGGGAGGCCTCGATGCTCAGTCTGAGGCATCAGCTCGTTCAATCCACTCTTAATCACTGGCCCAGCAACTCTGATCACTCCCTTAACATATTTAACACTGTCAGCTGGGGCATCAAAGCCGGCAGCAGGGGCGTTTTCAACCCGGTCCAGCGCCAATCCGGTATGTAAACTGACATTTCTTTGCTCCATATTTAAAAAGAGACCCTTGCCAGGGGAAAACTAACCTTTACCGGGGAAACCTTACCCTTACCTAGAGGAGGCTACCCTTATCAGGGGGATGCTAACCCATACCTGGGGGTAGTTTTAAGGGGCTGCCCACCCCACCCCTCACTAAGTGGGTGGGCTCGTCCTCCACAATCCACCTAGTTATCCAAGCTGGTTACCAACTCTCACCATGAGGAGGTAGGGGTTGGACCTGCCATACAGAGGCTTTCCTCAATGGGGGATCCCAATCAGCGTAATGTTGAGCCCTAACGAGCGTGGAGATGGGCTCAGATCTTGGCAAGGCTTTCTGGGTTCGCACCCAACCTTGCCTCACCGATAACCCATCTGTTCTCTACCCTCGGGCAATGGCACCCTCTGGACTCAACAACTGGAAGGGTCCAGAGATGCATAAACAGAGTAATCCAACTGAGTAGAGTAGTCCAACTGAGAGTTTATTATCTCCATGATATGTTGGTCCAAACCTCTTTCCCTTAATACCCACCTGATATGTTCATGGGAGACTAAATCAAATGCCCTACCAATATCAACAAATATGACTCCCAATGACTTTTTGCTTTTTTAGCTTGTTTAGATATCATATGAAGAACCTTAAGATTCTCGGAACAGCCAGGAGCAGATATAAAGCCCCTTTGTCGAACGTTGATAGAACAAGCTTTAGCAAGCCGATTACTTAGTATTCTTGAAAAGTCTTAATACAATGGACCTGATTGTTAGGGGTCTCCAGTTTCCCAGTTCTTTCAGGGATTCAGTGTCTGAGGTTTTTGGAATTAAAAGGGAGTGGCATTCCTTAATACTATCAGGAAGAATTCCTGTTATAAGCCAGGTGTTAAACAACTTTTCAAGTGTGTTGGCCTCTGGGTCCACTAGGAGAATGTCTTTGAGGCTGATCTTATCTGGCCCTGGAGCAGAGTTCTTGTTCATTTCTTTGATTTATTATGATTTCCTTAGCTGTAATTAAAAGTTGAAAGGCTAAATTATCAGCACTTGCTTGTGACTTGAATTGGCCCAATCCTTCAAAGGGAATTTTCATTTCCCATTTGTTTTTATATGCTGTTAAGACTTCTGCAAGAGGGATTTCACATTTGAGTTGTTCAGTGCCATCCAGGATGATTGATGCCAGTTTGCATCTGTCCGTGTCGAATAAATGCTGATATCTCTCTTAAAAATCCCTTTTTGGGCCGCTCGTCTTCTCATCCAGTTTTTTCTTTCCAGGCTTTTGGTCTTTCTTGGGGGATTTTTTTATTTATCTTTTTTCTTGACTCAGAAGGTTCTGTTAAAGTGGAGAGGGTGTCAATAGATGAGGTCTCCACAATGGATCTTATTTTCGAGTCACCTGTCGTCCATGCATTGATGACTTCAGAGTCAAACATTGTGTCCCTGGTTGGTTTGATTCACCACTTTCTGTACATAAGTCTTTCAGCCCAGTGTAATTTGTAGGGCTATCAGATCTGGCTTCTAAATGGCATGTTTTTAATCCACACACAGAGTTCTCAGTTGTTACTTGAGCAGTTTTGTTAATGCCCAGGAGACACCTCTTATCACTTACTTGTTTAGCAGTTTTAGTTTTAATTTGTTCTTCAATCAAAACATTGATGTTTCTTTTGCCCCAAAAGATATTAAAGTCAATAAGGAGCTATTCCTCTTCAGCAGACCAGCTGCTCCTATGTTTGCCCTGTTGTGAATTGGCCTTGGGTAGGCTGGCTTCAATATGTGCTTGGTTGCGTATTGCCAGATGAGCTATTCTCTTGTGTTGAGAGAGCCCAATTTTGGTGGTAAATTGTTTATTACATGTTTTGCACATCCAGTCCCCAACAGGTTTTTCAGCTGTTAAACCTTTACATTTAGGAATATGACACAAGATGCTATGTACCCTAGAGTCAATTTTATTGCATAGGGAGCATTGAAATTGTACTTCTCTACCACCATGATTGCGTTTAAGGTGGATACTTAGAGTACTTGGTTTACCCACATGGTCGCTGCAGCAGGGACATGCTGGGTGGTGGTTAGGCAATTGGATTAATATTTTTCCTTATTTCATTTGCAACGGCTTCCGCTATTTCTTCAGTAATGGTTGTTTCAGCAGTGGAAATTGGATGGGCCTCATTTGTCATTGTATTTATGCTCTCGTTTTTTCCAGTTCCTCCATCACAGAAGAGTTCAATACTCGGCAGGTCGGGGGATTCAACAATGTCTTTAAAGGCACTGTTTATTCATTCTGCTGAAAAAACTGGGCGAGTCAAGTTCTTTCTGTGCGATTGTCTGCCATTCAGATGCCTTGTCTCGACGATGTACCTTGTTTACAGTTCTATTCCTCTGTGAGGCATGCTGGATATGTACCTCACCGTCGGTGTTTGTATGGCTCTCAGTTTGTGCTCTCAAAGTAGAGACAGCAGGTTGGTATCAAGCCAGCGGCACATTGGGTCAGAAGATGCACCAGCCCCACAGTACAGTCATCTTAAGTTCTAGTCGAGTTGGCCCCTCGACTAGGGCATAATCGGGAACTATGAAGTTCTGCCATCGCTTTGTGGGTTTTACCATACTCATACTATTGCCAGGCCAATATACCAAGGCAATAGAGCAAGGAAATTGAAGGCAGCTGAGCCTCAGTTGGACTAGTCTATGTACAGGCGTGACTACCTGCCCTTTCCTGGTTCCTTTCAGTGGCCAGTCCGCCGTCAAATCCGGTTAAGGGAAAAACAGTTTAAAAAGGACTAAATCCATAAATTAAGTATCTATTAATTAAAATGTAAAACTAATTTCTAAGAGGACAGATAGTAAATAACCAAGGAGAAGGGTACTATGGAACCCAATCCAAAGTTAAAAGATGGAGACAAAAAAGCTAAAATTGAGTTTCGGTAAGATACTCCGGGATCTTCACCCATCACTGAAAATAGCCGTCATGTCGATAGTGGAGTAAAAAACTAGTCTACATAGGCTCTAACATTTCTGCTCCTCTCAATTCCTAAAATCTTTAAAAGTTCATCGTTACTCTCTCCACTTGCCATGAGCTCCAATTACAAATCCAGAGAAGTGGATATTATTAACGCCCGTTAATCTCTTTATATTCAACTCGCTGTAGTACACCATCTTTTCCTCGTGGGCTGCTTCTAAATTTCTAGCATTATCTTCCCATCGCACTGTGACATCAGTAACCACCGCCATATCACCTTTAACAAATATTATGTCTGGTTTCCTCAATTCTCCCTTATTGTTCCTCAAATGAGGCTCTGCTAAAACTCTCCAACCCACTTTCCCTACTGGATCAACCACCACTTGCACCACTCTATTATGGCGCTTAATCCTCATGTCTTTGGTTTCGTAACATTGCCCAGAGATACGTGGTATGGTTTCCTTTACTCTCCCACACCACCTACACTGAGCATTAACTTCCACCCCTCCCTCTAGCTAACGTTTCTTTTGTTGGATAATTATTTGCTCTTAACTGGAGAGCAGCAATAAAAGAGCCGGATTTCACTTGGCTAAAATTTCTAAAAAATATATTACTAATAACATTTTTAAAAGAATGAATCCCCACTCCCTGACAACTAAGATTTTTCCATTTTAAAAACTCTTCTTCCGTCCACTTGTTCGGGTGTGGGGTAGAGGCAGTAATCACTAAAATCTTCTCAATTAAAGTTTCTCCAGCATATATAAAAGATAAGTCAATCCATGTATATCTAGAAACAATATGCCTTCTCCATTTCCTGACAAACATATTGGGATTTGCACTACAAATTTTGTTAAAGCCAATCCCCCATCCCTCCCTCTAGAATAAAATAAACCATGTGTTGTGCATTGGGGTAAATGTAAAATTTGTTTAAAATATCCAAATCGCCTAAAATATAAATAGGAGGTTCAATTAAAAGCAAATTATAAAATAATCAAGGTAAAACATACGTCCTTAAAATTAACAACTTTTGGGCAGGCTTTAAAGGGGCCTTTTCTAAAGTCTCCCCACTTAGATAACCTCAAGAGATAATCCCCCTACTCCAATCCATGGATCTCTTTTAGCACCTAAATATTTTTCAAACTCCCTAGGTTGTACATATTCCAGCTTCTCATCACCTATATGCCAATTCCCTTTAGGGTTCACCACGTATGTTTTGCCCCTTGGCAATATATGGAATCCCTTAGTTTTCCTACATTGAATTCTAAGATTCATTGTCCCACAAAATTCTTCTAAAATCTTTAAATTATCCATCATCCCACTATAAGAATTACTTAAAATTGCCACATCATCGGCAAACGCCAATGACGTGACGCTATTCCCTTGCACATAAAACCCCTTTCCCTCGGCTTCTAATTTTGATTAAAAGAGGGTCCATGGCGATGTTAAATAAAATAGGGGACAGGGGATCTCTGTTTAACCCCACTCCTAATTAAAATAGACTGTCACATCATTCCCAACCCACACCCTAGTGAAACAATTAGTATACAAATCCCTGATGATATTTGTAAAATGTTCCGATACCCCAAATCTTTTCAGGCCGGCCATAATATGGCCGTGCCCTATAGAGTCAAAAGCTTTAGCAATATTGACAAAAACTATAGCTATTTCATCTCCACTACGTTTGGCCCCCTTAATTAAATTATCTAGAATTGCAATATTTTCCTCGCATCCCGGGGCTGAGAATACCCTTTTGCCTATTGCAAATTTTAATAGCCGCTGATAACCTTTTTGCTAATATCTTGGCATACAATCTAATCCACATCGACCTGATCGTCAGCGGTCTCCGTGAAGTTCTCTTTAAGTGCCTCTTCGTCATCTACTTTGGGGATTAAAATAGTTCTATTTTCTTTAAAATCATGAGGAATTTGTTCTGCTAAAAATAATAAATTAAAAACCCTAGTGATTATTAAGGAGTCTAATTTAAAAACATCCCATAAATCACACACTTTTACCCTATCTGGGCCACGGGCACTATCTTTCCTCTTTTCTTTCAATGCCTCCCTGGCTTCATCCACAGAAATCAAACTCAGGAGTACATCATTATTTGCTTCCTGCAGCGATGGAGGCCAACCTGCTGTATTACCATGTCCCTCTTTTGTTAAAATATCCTTATAGTGCATTTCTATATCTTTAATTGGGATACCACATTTTGCCTTATCTGGTTCACCCATAATTATTCTAGCTATCCTTGTATCTTGATTAAAAAGTTGTTGATAAAACTTATATTTAGCTTTTTTAGTAGCATACCTCCTAATTGCATTTGGTTTTTCCTTTCTTATTAACCTTCCTTTCCTCCCCAAACCTCATCCCTTCCTGTTCTCCCCCATTCTCCTTTCCAAATATATTACAAATTTCCGTTAACATTGCCCATCCCAATATTTTGTTTGCTATCTTTTAATAATCCTTCAATTTCATCCAAGCTATCAACTATGTCCCTACCTCTCTTATTCTGTCTTCCATTCCTACAAATCTCACCCACATGTATTGCCTCCAGATGCTCCTTTAACGGTAGTATCCTTTCTCTCGGGGGTGGATTTACTAATATGTTCGTCTCAATTTTTCCCCTATCGTCCTTATCCTTGTAATTATTTGTCTTTTTCTTAGCTAATTCTCACCTCTTATCAGCAATCTGCTTATTTATTTTTGTCTTAAGCTCATTTTCAATACATTTATTAATATTTCTCTTTCCCAAATCTCTTCTAATTCCCTAAGTTTCTCTATTTCCTCATCTGTCCAAATCCTAGCTCGAGATGTCTCCCTACTCTTCTGCTTTCCTACTAACACTTCTTTTCTTTGTTCATTACATATGACGGGGTGTCAATGCCTACAGTGCTGGCTAAGCCGAGACTTGTTATGAAATTTTTGCCCCCAAGCCAAACAAGTGTGGCTCAAATCCAGGGTATCCACCTCTCTGGGCCTGCACTTGGGGTAGTGGCAAGCAATCTTATGGTATTGAGAGGATTTTCCGCATTTCCTACATAAAACCCTAGTGGCTTTACCTTTATGTAAAATATTAATATGTTTTGCCCACTTGCCAAATGTTAAGATTTGGGGGCATATTGGACAATTAAAAGCCTCTACAGGATATTCCAAATAGAACAGCCCATCCTTCCATGCACTACTATCTTTCAGTGTATTTGAACTATAGCCATTACTATTTTTAAAATCTATACTAGAATTACAGGAATCTAAAACCACACTATTAAGACTACTAAAATTTGAAAAATTAGTGTTAAAATGAGTGGATTCCTTAAAATATGGGTCATCAAATGAATTCAAATTCCTAAAATCTGGATTTAAATTGTCAGTTAATAAACTGCTAAAAGCGTCATTAGTAAAAACCATGGGTAAAATAGATAAAATCTCACTACCTTGGTCCTCACCTTCATTTACATCCTCCTCCACCACCTTCTCTACATCCACTGGGAGGCCATGGTGCTCTCTCCATGGCATCAGTTCACTAGATCCACCTTTGATCATCGGTCTGTTGACTCTGATCAGACCCCTAACAAATTTAACACTGCTAGCCGGGGCATCAAAGCCAGCAGCGGGGGCGTTTTTAACCTAGTCCAGCACCACTCCGGTATGGAAATAAAAATTTCTTTCCTCCATAATTAAGAGATGCTCTTCTCAGGGGGGGATCTAACCTGTACCTGGGGGATCTAACCCATACCTGGGGGGCAGTTCTGAGGGGTTACCCACCCCCCCAACAAGTGTGGGGGGCTCATCCTCCAGAATCCACCCAGCTACTCGAGCTGGTTACCGACTCACCATGAGGAGGTAGTGGTTGGACTTATCATCCAGAGGCTTTCCTCGATGAGGGGTACCAACCAGCTAAATGTCGAGCCCTAATGAGCGTGGAGATGGGCTAGGATCTTGGCGACGCTTTACTGGATTCACACCCAATCTCGCCTCACCAATAACCCATCTACTCACTGCCCTCCGGCAATGGCACCATCCGCGCTCGACAACTGGAAGGGTCCAGAGACACATGGACAGTCTCTAAGACAGTCATAGTTACTCCCGCTGTTTACCCGCGCTTCATTGAATTTCTTCACTTTGACATCGTAGTTCACTCCATCTTAAAAATTCATCCTCCCATTTTTTAGGATGAGTAGCTGCACTAAGAATTAATATTTTGTCTACTAAATTTTCTCCCGCATATAAATACAATAGATCAATCCAATTATCTTTAGACACAATGTGTCTTCTCCATTTGCAAACTAACATGAGGAATTTGTATGCTAAATTTAGTTAGCGCAAGGCCTCCATCCCTTCCTCTTGAATAAAATAATCCGTCTGTGGTGCACTGTGTAAATGTAAGATTTGCTTAACTATTTTCCTAGTTAAAATGTCCAAATAATTTAAAAGATAAAATGGGCATTCTATTAGAAGTAAATTATAAAATAGCCTAGGAAAAATGTTCTTAAAATCAACAATATTTAGGCTGGTTTCAGGGGGGCCTTCTCCAAACTCACTCCATTCCATCAATTTACCCTTGAATGACAGCTCTCTAATTCCTAGCCAGGGATCTATTTTCACACCCAAATATTTCTCAAACTCTCCTGGTTGCACATACTCAAGTTTCTCCCTTTCAATATTCCAATTTTCTTTCAAATTCACTATATATGTTTTATACTTTGATAAAATATGGAACCCTTTTGTCTTTTTAATATTAATACAAGGATGATTAGTCCTACAAAATTCCTCTAAAATCCAAATTATTAACCATCCCTTGATATGAGTTACTTAAAATTGCCATGTTGTCGGCAAATGGCAATGATGTGACACTACTTCCCTGAACATAAAATCCACTTCCCTCAAGTTCTAATCTAGTTAAGAGAATCTATAACAATATTAAATAGACAAGGGGTCACCTTGTTTGACCCCACTCCTAATTAAAATAGACTCCAGTATATAAATCAGCCACCTTCACCCTAGTGGTACAGTTGTTGTTATATAAATCCCTTATTCCAATAAAATGTTTGGCAATACCAAATCTTTTAAGAGCAGCCATAATAGGCCCATGCCCTACCAAATCAAATGCTTTAGCTAAATCTACAAAGACTATCGCTAATTCATCCCTATCACATTTTGTCCCTTTCATTAAATTATCTAAAATAGCAATATTTTCTTCATGACCAGGGGCAGAGAGAGAACCTTTCTGCCTACTACATATTTTAACTGAGGCCATTAATCTTTTAGCTAAAATCTTGGTATATAATCTTATCCAAATTGATCCAATTGTTAATGGCCTCCATGAGGTTCTCTTTCAACTCCTCCTCATTTTGTACTTTTGGGATTAAAATTGTTCTGTTTTCTTTAAAATCATCCAGACTTGTCCACTTAAACCATAAATTATTTTTTGTGAGAATTAGGTAGTCTAAATGAAAAATATCCCATAGATCATGTACTTTCATTCTATCTGGGCCTGGAGCACTATTTTTACACATTTTCCTGAATACTTCTCTTATTTCATCCACAAGATTGGACTCATTAAAATACAATTATCCACTTTCTCTACAGGTGGGGGCCATCTTACAGTATTTCCATGCTCATTTTTGCTCAATCTCTCAGCACAATATGTCTCAATTTCCTTCACTGGAATGTTACATTTTTGCCACATCTGGTTCCCCTGTTATAATACAGGCTAGTCTCCTATCTTAAATAATTGTTGATAAAATTTAAATTTCACCACCTTAGTGGGGTACTTTCTAATACCATTAGTCTGTTTCTTCCTATCTCCTCTCACTACATTCCTTTTCTTCCCTTTATTCATGGATTCTTATTGGTCCTCCATCCTATTAACCTTCCCCCCCATTAATGAACTACATATCTTCACTAACATTTCCCATCCAAGTGATTTGGTTTGGTCATCCTTAATAATCTTTCAATTTCACCTAAGCTATTTGCTATCTCTTCCTTATTTTGTTTCCCCTGCCTGCAAATTTCTCCCACTTGATCTATATTTGGGTGTCTTTTTAATGGCAAAATTCTTTCCCTAGTGGGAGGAACCCTTATTTCTTTCAGCTTTCTCTCTCTCTCTCTCTCTCTCTCTCCTTCATCCTTATGTTCATCTGTCACCACCTTTTTCTTCGCCAATTCTTGTCTTTTGTCTGATTTGTTTATTGGTTTTGGTCCTTAGCTCACTTTCTATACATTTTTTATGCAAAGGCAAGAGATGATGTTATTTTGATTGTCCCATAGGAGAAGCCCATACCAGCCTTCTCAAGTATGATTTAGAGGGTCAAGTGCCAGGTTGAATAGTCATGGAGACATTGGATCTCCCTGCTTGATGCCAACTTTTATCTCAATGGGCCAAGTGAGTTCTTTACCAACTTCTATACAGGTGTGGATACTTTTACAAGAGTTAATTATATCCACAACATGCTGGTCCAGGCCTCTCTTCCAAAGTTACCCACATGATGTGTTTGTGAGAAACCCAATCCAATGCCTTGGCAATGTCCACGAATACAACTGATTCCTTGTTCTGGCTTGTTTCGATATTGTGTGGAGAATCCTGAGGTTCTCCGAACAGCCACGTGTGGCAATAAAACCCCTTTGAGCATTTATGGGCATGCTTTAGCGAGCCAGTTTGTTGTGGTTCTTGAAGTCTTAACGCAATGGACCCAATGGGTAGAGGTCTCCAGTTCCCCAGCTCTTTGAAGGCTTCAGGGTCTGATGTTTTTGGGATCAGAAGAGAGCTGCATTCCTTTATGCCATCAGGAATAATACCTGTGACAAGCCATGTGTTGAATAGTTTCTCAAGCATGTTGGCTTCTGGGTCCACTAGTAGAAGGTCTCTTAGGCTGACTTTGTCAGGCCCTGGAGCAAAGATTTTATTCTTTTCTTTTGTTTTTCATTATTTTAGCCGAGATTAAGAGTTCAAAGGCTGTGTTGTTGGCACCCCCATGCGATTTAAATTGGCCCAGTCCTTCAAAGGGAGTTTGCATCTCCCATTTGTTCTTATGCCGTAAGAACCTCTGTAAGAGGGACTCTGCACTCAAGTCGTTTGGTGTCTCAAACAGATGTTGATACTACTTATAAGTCCCCTTTTGGGCTGCTCTTCTTTTCATCCAATTTTTTTCTTTCTGCTCTTTTGATTGAATAAAAGGCCCACGAGGAACAATCTTCTTCTTGGTTCAGGTGATTCCTTTAGGAAGGTGGAGAGTATGTCAAGAGATGTGGAGTCTCTGGTCATCCACACATTTGTTACTCCCGAGTCAAACATTGTGTCCCAATTGGTTTGGTTCTCCACTTTATGGACGTCTTTCAGCCCAGTGCAGTTCTTAGAGCCATCAGCTTTAGCTTCTAAAGGGCAGGTTTTTGACTCGTTCTGAGTTAGCCGTTGTCTGTGTCATGGACTTGCAGGTCATTCCCATTCTTGGCCCTGTGCGATCCATGAGGGGGGTGCCCCTTTCAATGAGAAGAATCAGAGAGGTAGCCATGTTAATCTGGATCTGCAGAAGTGCCAGAGTCCTGTGACACCTTAAAGACTGACTAAAGGATTGAAGCATAAGCTTTCGTGGGCTAATACCCACTTTGTTGGATGCATGCAGTGGAATGAATGCATCCGATGAAGTGGGTATTAGGCCACGAAAGCTTACCTGTCAAAGAGACAGCCCTTCTAGGGGGTCCGCTCTCTCTCAGGGTTAAGCCTCCACCTCCTGGATCTGCACCTCTCTCAGCCTTAGCAGACCAGCTTCTGCCGTGGGCCCCCATGCCCGAAGTGGACTGTAACCATGTGGCAACTCACCTTGTGGTGCCTGCTGCTGGTCATCCAGACAACTAGCCCTTTCTCAGCTGGAGCTCCCTCTGCAGGCCAGTGTCCCACTGTCCGCTGGCCCCAAGTTCCTCCTGGACTCTGGTGCCCCATTATCTGGGGTGCTGCCCCTGGCAATCCCCCTCAACAGTCTCTATACATCTCCCCCTCTCTGGGAAACCCCCAACCCTCTAATCCTCCCTTGCCTCAGCCAGTGGCTACTGCCAGTCATACTGCAGTCTGCCCCAGGGAGCGGGGGCTAGATTAAGAGCCAGTCATCACAGGCAGGGGGGGGTAGGATCTGTTGTTTTCCTCTACCACCCAGTACCTCGGAGTGGGCCTCAAACCAGGCCCAGCAGCCTGGGGAGTCGCAGCCTGGAGCTGCCCTGCTCCATTCCCAGTCTCCTGCCTAGAGCCAGCCAGGTCCTGCCCCCTCCAGGACTAGAGAGGGACTGACTCCCTTCTGGCTAGCAGCCCTTTATAAGGACCCCAGCTGTGCCTGTTTTTCTCATCAGCCTGGCTTTCCCTCATGGCTCCAACCCTCTCACTCGGCTGCCCTGATGCCATCATGGGTGCAGCAGGTACCCACCCTGGTGCACTGCAGGCTGGAGGGGCGGAGGGCTGCTGATCCTGCTAGGCCCTGGGCTCGCCCTGCTGCTGCTCCAGCTACACCCCTGGCTGGGCCAGACGCCCCCTTCTCTGCTACTTGCTGCCTGGCGGCTGGACCCCCCAACCCTGGGTAGTTGTTGCCCCCTGAGGGGGCTGCTGGCCTGCTCCCCAGAGGAGAGGAGCGAGGGACCAAAGCCCCAGTTGTTGCTGGTGGGGACTCCACCGCCCCCTGTGCGGGGTCCTTTGTGCCTGGCCGCCGGAGCTGCTGCTGTGTTGGTCCTGGGGAGCTGCGGGAGCCTGGCGGAGGAGGAAGACGAAGAGGATGGTCAGCCCTGGCAAAGCAGAGACTCTAGAGACCACTGTGGAGGGGCCACCACGGACTCAGTAACTTTCAAACTGTGCTCTAGCATGTGTGGGGGCCCTGACTCTGTGTGTGTGGGGGGGGACACAAGGGGTGTGGTGTGGAGCCTTCCCCTGGGCCATCTGTGTCCCCCCACCACCACCGCTGCCCCTTCTACCACCCCCCACTGCCTACTCACCATCTGCCTCAAGCTCCTGCCTCTGGGACTCAGGCGCTTCCTTGGCCTGCCAGGCCCATTTCCACTCTTTGGAAGTGGAAGCAACAACCAGCATCAACTGACTTTGTGCAAGTGCCTGTGGGTGCACATGCCCCCCCTTTAAGCCACCCCCCACCCTATAGCAGTCTCCCCCGCTCCAAGTGCAGCCCTTTGCTCCCCCCAGCTTTATTTGCCCAAACTCCTCCCTCGCCCACTTTGTTTGCCTGTTCCGCCCTTCCCCCTTCACTGCTTTGTTTTGCTCCACCCCAACCCTGCTGCCAGCCCCTTTGTTTTCTGCCCCACTCCTCGCTTGGATCCCCTGTTCCTGTACCCCCCACCCTGACTAGCCCCCTCCTTGTGATCCCATGCCCCCGCCCATGCGCTGGTGCCCCTCCCCTGTTTTTGTCCCTATTTCACTGCACACCCCTAATGTTAATACCCCCTGCTCCCCCAGTGCAACTAAAGGAGCTGCAATCCCAGGCCGAGCTGGTGACTGACCCCACCCCCAGGAGTCCTTGCTAGCCCCCACAATCCAGCCCACCCTATAGGCTCCCCTCCTCCCCTTCCTGCAGCCTAGCGGGGAGGAGTGGTCGGCCTGCTTCCCCTTCCCCTCCTCTCTGTGGTGTTTTCCCCTCCCTTCCCCCAGGAGACATGATGGGTGGGACCCCCCGGGCTGACCCCACTGCTCTCCCCCACACTCCTCCTTAGCCTCTACCTCAACCACCACCGCCGAACTGCCTGCCACCACCCCCTCTGAGGCACCGGCAGGTAATGGGGCAAACTCCTGCCACATCCCTGGCTCCCTCCGATTCTGGGAGACCCCGCAGCCGGCAGGAAGGGTCAGGGTCAGAAGAAGCATAAGGGCCCCACCAATAAGAACAGACGTTCCATGGCAGGGGCTGCCCCAACGGCCTCAGCTTCCCTCCCTGCTATTCCCTCCACTAGCTCTGTGGTCCCCCCTTTTCCAGCCCTTAGAGGATACGCCCAGGTGGGGGCAGCCCCCTGCCCACTGCAACATCATCTCTCCCAGCCACCGCCTCCATTACCATCTCTAGTGGCCAGGGCCCTTCCCCACCCTGACCTGGTGCTCGCCTCGCCCCACATGTAGACCTAGGTGCGGGCATTGGCGAGGGTGGTGGGGCCCATGGTCATTGTGGTGGCGTTCAAAATGTCTGGCAAGATCATTTGTCCTTCTTCCTGGTCTTGGAGGCTGCCACCCAGGAGGCAGTGGAGAGAGGCCTGGCAGGAGGGTGGGGTTTGTCCCCCTGGAGCCCATGGAGGATCTGGGCATCCACATAATCCTGACCCATCCCTCCCCTACACCCTGGGGACCCCCTCTCTGTCGTTAGTCCCCTCCCGTTGGTCCGCGGAGACCCTGCCCTCTGTCATGTCTCCATCCGCCGGCACGTGCAGCTTCAACTGCTGCCAGCAGCCTGGGATGGAGAGGCGCTCGAGGGCCTGTTATCGGGTGCACTATTCCCTGGGGGAGGCCCAGTGCTACCACGTTAAGGAAAATAATCTGGGATCATAGAGATCATTGGTGCAGCCAACGTCCTCGAGGGGCACCAAATCTTGTGTAAAGGGGACAGATAAGGTGTCTACGACCAGGTTATGGTTTGCTGATTATGATGATGATGCTATTGGCATGTGGGTATCGGTGTATTTGAAGTTGTGAATTTTGGTTCTATACTGTCCGTATCTCAAACTTGTGCTCCGCTTCTGGGTGACATCCCAGACAAGTTGCTGTTAGCTCTGCCTGGCTTGCTGGATGGCCAATTGAGGACCAGCGGCTACACGATAGACCCATGGAGAGCTTGCAAAGCTCCAATCCACATGAGAAGTCGACCAGAGGACATTCAAGGTAGCCTGTGGGTAACAGCTGCCACCTGCAAATCCTAAGTCGTGTATGGTCATGTGATTTGCCCATGTGACTCCTGCACTCCATGGGGCTGGACTTTTCACAGCAAAGGACAAAGATTCTTGCACCTGAGGAAGACTATAAAAAGCTGCTGCAGCTCCTCCATCTTGTCTTTAGTCTTCATTCCTGCTTCATACTTCTGGAAGGATTTTGCTACAAACGGAAGCTCTACAGAAAGGACTGAAGGACCCATCCCAGTTGGATGTTTGCACTCCAGAGACTTTGATTTGAACCTGCAGTTTATTCTACAACTGATGCCAGCCAAGAGATTTGCCATTACTGCATGTAATTGATTTTTTAACCATTTCTAACCCTCATCTCTGTCTTTTTTTTTTCCTTGTATAATAAATCTTTAATTTTAGAGTCTAAAGGATTGGCTACAGTGTGATTTGTGGGTAAATCAAATCAAAGTGTGATTTGTATATTGACCTGGGTATGGGGTCTGATTCTTTAGAATTGGGGAGAACCGTTTTTTTTATTTGGGGTGTTGGTTTTCATAACCATTTGTCCCAAGGACAGGTGGCTACTGGTGGTGATACTGGGAAGCTGGAGTGTCTAAGGGAATTGCTTGTGTGACTTGTGACTAGCCAGTGGGGCAAAACAGAAGTCTTTTCTGTTTGGCTGGTTTGGTGCCTTAGACCAGTGGTCTTCAAACTGGGGTGTGTGAGACCCTGATGCCGCTGCCGCAACCGCCCAGGATACTGTCAACTCCCTGGCGGGCTATTTTTAGACCGCCGAAATGCCACCACCACCGGAAGCGTCTGCGTTTTGCAGCAGCATTTCGGCAGACATACCCGCCCGGGGGCCCACCAGGCTTTTTCTTCTGTGACAAGGGGCCGCGGGGGAAAAAGTTTGAAGACCTCTGCCTTAGATGTGGAGAAACCCCACCTGTGGGCTCTAATTGCTGTATTGGAAGCACAGCACCGTCACAGGGCAAGAGTGAGGGGCATCATCAGCGGGTGGACGGGGCTGTGAGTCAGGAGTGATGGGCACTGAAAAGGGCCATGATTGGCTGCGGGTTGGGAGTGGGGGGGG
>ML677467.1:0-21164 GCA_007922305.1 Dermatemys mawii | reverse complement strand
AGGAACTCCAAGTGGTCCTCTCCGTAATCCTTTGTCTAAAGCACTTGGTGGTGGCAGCGATACTGTTCAAGGACAAGGCAGAATTTGTGCCTTGGGAAAGTTTTTAAGCTAAGCTTTCCCGCAGGTCCCCACATCTTTAACCCAGAGTTCAGAATGGGGCGGGAACCCTGACGAGGTCTGTGAGCAGTCGAAAGGCGGCAGGGAACTGAGGACCAGCCACAGCCCCAGAACCCCAATCAGCCCAAGGACAAGATGGAGGAGCGTTGGGGCTGCCGGCATCATTGCACCACCTAGCGCCAGAGTCACCCCACCCTGCCCGGCTCTGACGTCCAGCTTCTGGCCTGTGAGCTGGTGAAGGGCCGGACCCTCTGAGGGGAGCAGGCAGGACTTGCACCGCAGTGAGGAGGAGCTGCAGTGAGGGCCCAGGCCTCGTGGGTGGTGGGGGATGCAGCTGCTACGATTTTCTGTCTACCCGCCTCAGCTAGGGTTCCCAAACGTCCAGATTATCCCGGACAGATCCGGATTTGGGGGGTTTAAACAGACATCTAGGAGGACTTGGTAAAAATCTAAAAAGGCCTTTCCCATGAAGAGCTCTGTGCAGCTGACAGGGTGGATGGGCCGGGCTGGATTGAGCTGCTCGCAATAGGGCCTCCAGCAGCCAGAGCTGCTCCTCCCTCTCCTGCAGCCTCAGCGCGCTGCACCTGCGCACGCTGCAGAGGAGTATGGCAGCAGCAGTGTTTCTGGCTCCACATGGCATGGTAAGGGGGCCAGAGGGTTACAGAAGCGGAGCATGGGATCCTGGGGGGGGGGGGAGACGGGTGACCGCGAGCAGGGGGGTTTGGGTGGGTCAGGGTTTTGGTGGGGAGCTTGTCAGAGGGTGGGCATGTGGAGAGGGGTTGGGGCAGTCAGGATTGGGGGGTTGGATGGGTCAGGAGTTCTGGGAAGCTGTCAGGAAATGGGTGGGGAGAGGGGTCAGCGCAGAGAGGGAGCAGGGGGAGTTGGATGGGGAAGAGGTTCAGGGGGTCCTGTCAGGGTGGGGAGTGGTTGGATGGGGCATGGGAGTTCTGGGGGGGTCTGTCAGGGGTTGGGGGTGTGGATAGGGGTCAGGACAGTCTGTCAGGGTAGGGGGTGGGGTCCTGGCGAGCAGCTGGGGTTGGAGGGAGTCTCAGGAGGGGGCAGTCAGGGGCAAGGAGCAGGGAGGCTTAGTTAAGGGACGTGGTCCTGGGAAGGGACGATCAGGGAGCAGGGGGATTGGATGGGTTGCAGGGGTTCTAGGGGGCAGGAAGTGGGATGGGGGTGGGGCTACCCTGCCAGGGAGTGTCCTCTTTTTTTGAAAGTTCAACTCTGGTAACCCTGACCTCAGCCCCCACTGAGGAAGAGGCTGGTACTGCCCCTACTCCTCCAGGGCAGATGCATGCTGCGCATTACCCCGACTGGCCACCAGGTGTCACTGTTTCCCCGGGGTGGGTGCAGAGCACTGCAGGCGGCCTCTACAGATGTGGGGTGAAGGCTGAGGACAGACGGCTCCTCCCGTCAGGTGGGGCTTGGTTTGTGATGAATTTCCCTATCCTGGGATTAGCTGATCTTCCGGGCCAGGGAGGAGCCTGTTCCCCTGAGCAGTGGCCTGGAGCCAGGAAGGTGAGAACAGGGGCTGAGTTTGTCCATCTTCTTCTGTGTCTCTCTCTGTCCTGCACCTTGGCCAACCTGCTCCCGATCTCTCCCCCTGCACAGAACATGGGCACTGGGGCATCTCACAGGCGGGGGCTGGGGAGTCTGCCACTCACTGGGGCATTGGGGGTAAGAGAATCATGATCGGTACACAGCCTCTCCCCCACACCACAAAGGTGCCCCTCACTCCCGGCCCGCAGGCCCCCCCCACTTTAGACCCTTATGGTGCCTTTCACTCTGGACCTACAGCCCCCTCAACACTTTGATGGTGCCCCTCACTCCTGACCCACAGCCCCCCGTTAGTCCCTGATGGTGCCCCTCACTCCCGACATGCAGCCCCCCCACCCTCTGAGGGTGCCCCTCATTCCTGATCTGCAGCCCCCCCCCCCCATTTAGACCCGGGCGGTGCCCTTCAGCCTCAACCCAGAGACCCCTCCACACCCTGACAGCGCCCCTTACTCCTGACCCACAGCTGCCCCTTCCTCCCTTAATTTTTTTCTCTCCCTCTCCTGGATCTTGACCAACACACGCTCTCTCTCTCTCTCTCTCTTTGTTGTTTTGCCATCTCCCTTCGTAGGACACGGGCAGGCGTGCTAGGTGTGTATCCCACAGGCTAGGTCTTGGAGCTAGTAAGAAGTAGGAGGGGATGAAAATCATGTGTGGCAGTTGGTGCTTTTAACTTGGAGTGTGTTCATTAAGTGGAGCCGATGTAGATGGGATGGGAGAGGGAGGCAGAGATGAGGGTAAGATTTCACGCATCGATAGAGCTTTGTGTAGTGATGGCTCTTGTTTGGCTTTTGCAGCTGCACTTGCAGAGGAAGTGTCCAGGAGCAGCAGCCGAAGGGGAAGGTGGCAGAAATGGACCTGGGCAGAGATGGACAATCATCGGCTTTCTGCCTCCCGCTTAACTGGCTGTGAGAAGAGGTGAGTGCTTTGAATTCCTTATCTGGACTCGCTGTGGTTCTCTTCAATGGCCGTGTCCTTCCCCATTGGGTCCGGGGCTCTGTGGGATGAAGGCTGGGGAAGGGACCAGAGTCTGCTGTGGAGAGCGACTATGTTGGGTGCCGTTTCAAGCGGTGCTTTTTCGTTGTAATGCTCAAGGAGGGAGGAGGGCAGAGCCCTGCCATGCGGAAGAGTCGAAAAGAAAAGCCTACGTGACGTTGCTGACTGAGATGGTGACTTACTTGTTTTTCCCCATTGTGCTGGGTTTCATAACCAGGGAGAAGTCATCACGCCTGAGTGTCCACTGCCCTCATGCGATGGAAAGGGAGCGAGAGCGATGAGACCGTGAGCAGTGGTGATGCCGCGCAAAAGCCATCCAACTGGGAGCTGAACAGCCGCTACTGTCAGTGAGATAAGTGTCCAGTTTGGTGATTGTTCTGCTCTGATAGGAACACCACGTTAGGTGGGATTGGGGGTGTAAGAGAAGGTTCCTGACTGGAATCTCCCTTCACAGGAAAGGGGCAGCGGTGTTGATTGTGCATCCTCACAGGCTTGGGTCTAGACCCTGCAGGACATTGGGGGATGGGTTCATAGTGCTGAGCGGGTGGGGGGTCCTACGGTCAATTTGACCCATCAGTGTTCAATCTGTGTCTTGCACTGCCGTGGGGGTGATGTACAATGAATGGGAGAGGGAGGCAGGTATTGGAAGATCTCTTGCACCTACAGCCTTTTTTGGTGTTGATGGTTTTTCCATGGGTTATTTGCTGTTCCTGCAGAGGCCGCTCCAAGCCAGTGGAGCAGCCCCTGAGCCCCAGCTAGAGGAGGAGCATCTGGAGGAAGTGGACATGAGCAATCCAGATGTTCCACTTGACATTGGACCTGAGGAGCTCTGGTGAGGTTGGAGAAGCTGTCCATCTGGGAGTGGAACCGCCGCCACCGTCAGTGAGAGAAGTGTCTGGTTTGCTGAGGGCTCTGCTCACCTGACTCCAGGTACGGATGCCCTGTTAGCTGGGGTAGGTTTGTAACAAAAGGTTCCTGACTACATGTAGTCACAAGGGAGACAAGGTCCCCATTTTCAGGGGCTGCTCATTTCTCTGGCCAGAGAGGTGTGTCCTATGCAGCAGAAGATTAGAATCCAGGAAGATGACTCCAGGTGGTGAATTGCTTGTCTTCCTTCCATGTTTCTCTCTCTTTCTTCTCTACTGTGTTGGCCAACACTCTCTCTCTCTCTCTCTCTCTCTCTCTCTCTCTCTCAACCTGTCCCTGCCTCTCTTTGTTATGTCTCCCTTCATAGCACACGGGCAGGCGTGCTAGGTGTGCATCCTCGCAGGCTGGGTTTTGGGAGCCATGAAGAAGTAGGAGGGATGAAAATCATGCATGGGTGTGGACACGAGAGTGGAGTGGAGACTGTCGGTGTTGACTTGGTCTCTGTTCATCGAGTGGGGCCGATGTAGATGGGATGAGGGGAAGATTTCACGCACCAGTAGAGCTTTGTGTAGTGATGGCTCATGTTTGGATTTTGCGACTGCTCTTGCAGAAGAATTGTCCAGGAGATGTGGCCTGAGTAGAAACTGACAGAGATGGACTTTGACATCCTTCTAGGGAGACATATACTTCCTCGTTGGGTCCGAGGCTCTGTGGGATTAAGGCCGAGGAAGGTATCGGAAGATCTCGTGCACCTATTGCCTTTTTGGCAGTAATGGCTCTTCCATAGGTGGTTTGCTGCTCTTGCGGAGGCCACTCCAGGCCAATGGAGCAGCCCAAGATAGCAGAGGAGCATCTGGAGGAAGCAGTGGAGCGAAGGAGTGCTCTTGTGACGTTGGAGGACCAGGTGTGTGTGTTTGTGAAATGATATTTATCCACCATCTGTGTAGTGAGGAGCCTCCCTGAGAGCAGAGAGATGCTTCTCATTCTGTGGGATATTTCCTGGGGAAGGCACAGCTCTGTCCGTGGCTGGTCGTGGTCTGGGATTGTCCCTTTCCTGGAGGGCTGAAGTTCCTTAGGAGTGATGAGCATTTTAGCCCCTCAGCGGGCTGGAGAGGAATAGAGAAGGGGGCTCCAATGAGCAGCAGCCAGTGTTGTGTCTGTAAGCTAGCTCACCACTGGTGCATAGAAGACAATGTTGTCTTTTTCTCTCAGGTGTTCCTAATGAGATTAGTCAGATGAGAGATTGGCCAACCTGTGGCAGAGACCAAAGAAGGAGCAGCCACTGTGAGCCCATCCCTAGGGACGGAAGCCAGACAGCGATCTGCAGAGTGAGAGCAAATGGAGATTGCCTTAAGTTAAATATTGAGGGAGGGCTGCAAAGACTCTTTTGTTGGTGGAGAGAATTTGTTAGTATGGGGTGGGCCCTAGAGGAAAGGCCTCTGTATCTCACTGGCGCACAATATACTTGGGGGAATCCTTTGTGTCCTCTCAAGGAGTTGTCAGGTGCTGTGCGAGTCTTCCTGAACTCCGGTAACTCTTTGTGGAGGGCAAGACAGGTAACTACAGGTGCTGAGTTTGTCCTTCTTATGTGTGTATCTCTGCTCCCATATGTTTGCCAACATGCGCTCGCTCTCCCTGTACTGTCTCCTTGCATAGAACATGGGCACTGATGCATCTCACAGGCGTGGTCTGGGGACCCTGCCTCCCATTGTAGCATTGGGTGCGGGAAGAGAAGAATGATGGGTACTAGATCCTCCATTGGTAGTGGTGGGGGTGACTGTGGGAGTTGATCCTGACTCTGTTCATCAAGTGGGGCTGATCTCCAGTGGATGGGACGAGGGGGGTGGCATCTCCTACACCCTTAGAGCTTTGGGCAATGATGGCTCCTGCTTGGGTTATTTGCTTTGTATGCTGAGGGATGGTCCAGGAGCCCCAGCCAGAGGAGAGGCTGGAAGAAGTGAACCTGAGCAGCCTGGACATCCTTGTAAGCAGAGATGAACAGTCCTCAACTTTCTGCCTTCACCGTGACTGGCTGTGAGTGAACAATTATGGCTCTATTCCTCAGCCGTACCACCCTAGCTTCCTTCAGAGGCCGGGAGGCCCCTCGTTGGGTACGGGGCTCCGTGGATGAAGGCTGGGGAATGGCCAGACTCTGCTGTGCAGAGTGACTGTGTCGGGGCTGTTGCTAAGTCTGCTTTTTGGTGGTTCTACTAAAGGTGCAACGGGAAGAGGGTCGAGGGCGAATCCCCGCTTTGTGGGAGAGATGAAAAGAATGGCCTACGCGATGTTGCTGCCTGAGATGGTCACTGATTTGTTTTTCCCCCTTGTGCTGGGTTTTGTAACCGGGGAGAAGAAGTCACGTGTGAGTCCACTGCCCTTGTGTGGTAGAAAGGGACCGAGAGCGACGAGACCGTGAGTGTAGTCGATGTCATGCAAAAGTCATCCAAAGGGGAGCTGAACAGCCACCACTCTTGGTGAGATAAGTGACTGGTTTGGTGATTGCTCTGCTCATGGCTGAACTCACTTCCGGTTAGGATGCTCCGTTAGCTCTGGGCTAGCTTTGTAAGGAAATGTTCCTGACTAGTCATAGTTATGAGGGAAACAAGGTCCCCATTTTCCGGGGCTGCTCATTTCTATGGCCCGGAGCGGTGTGTCCTCTGCAGCAGAAGGTTGGATCTGTGAGGTGGTTGCTTGTTTCTTCCAATCTTTTTTTCCCCCTCCCTTCTCTACTAAGTTCACACACTCTCTGTCTCGCTGTCCTTGCCTTTCCTTGTGCTTTCTCGCTTCGTAGAACATGGGCAGGTGTGCTAGGTGTGCATCCCCACAGGCTGTATCTCGGAGCTGGTAAGAAGGAGGAGACGAAAATCATGTGTGGCAGTTTTAAGTCAGGGTGTGTTCACCATATGGGGCTGATATAGATGGGATGGGAGAGGGAGGCAGGAGTGAGGGGGAAGATTTCATGCCCCAGTGGAGCTTTGTGTAGTCATGGCTCATGCTTGGCTATTGCAGCTCCTCTTGCAGAGGAATTGGAGCCCAAGCTGGAGTAAAAAGTGGCAGAGGTGGACCTAAGCAGCCTGGACCTCCTCCTAAGCAGAGTGAACAGTCCTCAGCTTTCTGCCTCTCTCCTAATTGGCTGTGAGTGTTTTGAATTTCTCATCTGTACTCGCTGTGGTATTCTTCACAAGCCGTGTCCTTCCTTGTTGGGTCCAGGGCTCTGTGGGATGAAGGCTGGGGAAGGGCCAGAGTCCGCTGTGCAGAGCCATTATGTCTGGTGCTGTTTCAAGGGGTGCTCTTTCATTGTAATGCTCAAGGTGTGATGGGAGGAGGTTGAGGGGGGACCCCTGCCGTGTGACGGAGTGAAAAGAAGAGCCTATTTGCCTTTGCCCACAGAGATGGTGACTGACTTGTTTTTTTCCCCTTGTGCTGGGTTTCGTACCAAGGGAAAAGAAGTCACATGTCAGGGTCTACTGTCCTCATGAAATGCAAAGCATTGTTGTTGCCACGCAAAAGTTGCCCCTCTGGAAGCAGAACGGATGCCACCATCAGTGAGATAAGTGTCTGATTTGGTGAGGGCTCTGCTTACGGCAGACCTTGCTCCATTCAGGGATGCCACATTATCTGGGGCTGGGTTTGTAAAAAATGGTTCTTGACCATCTATGGTGATGAGAGACACAAGGTTCCCGCTTTCAGGGTCGGCTCATTTCTCTGTCCACCAGCAGTGTGAAGACTGGATCTAGGAGGATGATTCCTGGTGGCTAGTTGCTTGCCTTCCTCCCGTATTTTTCTCACTGTCTGTCTCTTCTCTAGTGTGGTGGCCAACACACACACACACACACGCACACACCCCTCTCTCTCTCTCTCTGTGCCGTCTCCATAGCACACGGGCAGGCATGCTAGGTGTGTGTCCCCACACTCTCAGGAGCTGTGATGAAATAGGAGGGGACAAAAATCATGCGGGGCAGCGGGTGCTAAAGTGCAATAGAGACTCTCGGTGTTAACTCGGTCTCTGTTCATCAAGTGGGGCTGTGCAGGGGGGCGGCTGCCCCACTCTCATGGCAGAGTGGGCTGGGAGTAGACCAGAGTGGCTGCGTGGGTGGGCAGCCAATGAGGAAAGGGCCTACTGAGGGCCAGTCAGGGACAGGCTAGACGCTATATAAAGGCTGTCCAGGAGAAGGGCAGTCAGTCTCTCCTGGACCTTCTTAGGGGAAGGTCTGGCTCCTGAGGGAGGAGCAGCCCCAGGAACAGGGCAGTGCTGGGCAGGCTCACGGGGGCAGACGGGAACTCCGGCCTGGTGACCTGTCAGGCTGCTGGCCCTGAGACAAGGGCTTGTCCGGTGCTAAGGGTCCAAGGGGGAAGTGGCCCAGGGAAAGCGATGTGCACTAGGAGAGTGAAGAAGGGCAGGATGGCTACTGCTAAGGGGTCCCTGGGCCAGGACCCAGAGTAGAGGGCAGACCTGGGTCCCCTCCTTCCCCCATTATATTGCACCTGGCTGTAGGAAGTGGCCTCCATGGACTGCACCAGACCCCTGCCAGAAGGGGCTCGACTTGAGGTGTGGCTGGCTTTCAGCAAGGGGGTGCTGAAAGAGCCTGCTGTAACCCCCTGGGGGGCAGTGTCCTGAAGAGGACGCCGCAAGCAAGGAGCAACATGGGTCCAGACGCCAAAGGAGGGCAACCGAGAGTGAGACACGGATGGGACATCACCAGAGGAGGTCGCTCTGCCACGAACTGAGCTAATTCCCAGACTAAACAGCAGGAGGCGCTGGGTGGTGAGTCCCAACCCATTACAGGCTGATGTAGATGGGATCAGAGTGGGAGGAGCCAGGATGAGGGCAAGATTTCATGCACTGGTAGAGCTTTGTGTAGTGATGGCTCATGCTTGGCTTTTGCAGCTGCTCTTGTAGAGGAATTGTCCAGGAGCCCCAGCCGGAGGAGAGATTCTCAGAGATGGACCTGAGCAGCCTGAACATCTTTGCTAGGAGACATGAACAGTCCTTAGCTTTCTGCCTCCTGCATAACTGGCTGTGAGTAAGAGATCAGTGCTTGGACTTCCTCAACTGTACTCGCTGTAATTTTCTTCCCAGGCTGTGTGATTCCTCCTTAGGTGTGGGGCTCTGTGGGATTAAGGTTGGGAAAAGTCACAGGTGCCAATTTTCACAGGGTAAATAAGCACCCGACTTTCACAGTAATGCAAAAATCAACCTAATCCCATTTCAATACAAGGCCAAAACAAGCCAATCCCTAAGAACCCCGACACTCTGTGACTGGATCTCCCCTGACGTGCAGTCTGGGACTGTGGTGGGACCACTGTGCACCCCAGACTCTCTCCCCAATTCTGATTGCTGGGAGCCGATCAAAAAAAAAAAAGAAGGAAGAAGCTATAACAAGCAATGAGCAACAAGACACAAACTAGCCAACGACTAGCTCACAAGCCAATTTAGCTAAAAACAAGCCCAATTCCCGCAGCTTTGGCATCTCTGATACCCATTGTGCACAGCAGACTCGTATTTCGGGTGTCCTTGTAAGGGGTGCTTTCTAGTTTTGGTCCTAAAGATATAATGAGAGGAGGGTTGAGGGTGGAGCCCCACTGTGTGGGAGAGGCGATAAAAAGAGCCTACCCGACGTTGCCCACTGAAATAGTAACTGATCAGCTTTTCCCCCTTGTGCTGGGTTTAGTACCAAGGGAAAAGAAGTGGAGGGTCAGAGTCCACTGTCCTCATGTGATGGAAAGCGAGCCAGAGCGATGAGACCAAGCACTGGTGATGCCACACAAAAGTCGTCCAACTGGTAGCGGAACAGCCACCACTGTCAGCGAGATAAGTGTCTGGTTTGGTGATTGCTCTGCTTACAGCCCACCTTGCTCCTGGTAGGGACGCCCCATTAGCCGGGGCTGGGTTTGTAAGAAAAGGTCACTGACCAGCCCCTAATAACCCCAGCTAGTCATTTCTCTGGCCAGGAGCAGTCTCCCCTCCACAGTGGAAGGTTGCATGTAGGAGGATGTCTCCACGTGATGAGTTTCTTTCTTTCCTCCCATTTTCTCTCTGTCCACGTCTCGCTCTTCTCTAGTGTGTTGGCCAATTCTCTGACTCCTCTCTTCTCCTCTTCTCTCTCTCCTCTGTCAGTGAGATAAGTGTCTGATTTGGAGATTGCTCTGCTCATGGCCCACCTTGTTCCAGGCAGGGATGCCCCATTACTTAGGGCTCGGTTTGTAAGAAAAGATTCCTGACTAGTTGTGGGTATGAGGGAGACAAGGTCCCCATTTTCAGGGGCTGCTCGTTTCTCTGTCCACAAGCAGTGTGTCATCCACTGCAGAAGGCTGGATCCAGGGGATGACTCCAACTGGTGAGTTTCTTGCCTTCCTCCCGTGTTTCTTCCCCCCCCCCCTCGTTCGTGTTGGCCAACACACTCAGTCTGTCTCTGTCCTTGCCTTTTCTTGTGCTGTCTCCCTTCATAGGAAATGACTAGGTGTGCGTCCCCACAGACTAGGTCTCAGAGCCGGTGTAGAAGTAGGAGAGGATGAAAATCATGCTGGGCAAGGGGAGCAAGAATGGAGTGGTGACTGTCGGTGTTGACTAAGTCTCTGTTCATGAAGTGGGGCTGATGTAGATGGGATGGGAGAGGGAGGCCGGGATTAGGGCAAGATTTCACGCACCAATAGAGCGTTGTGTAGTGACGGCTCATGCTTGGCTTTTGCAGCTGCGCTGGCAGAGAAATTGTCCAGGACCCCAGCCGGAGGAGAAACTCACAGACATGGACCTGATCAGCCTGAACATCCTTCTAAGCAGACTTGAACAGTCGTCAGACTTGAACAGTCATTCAGCTTTCTGCCTAACTGGCTGAGTAAGAGTTCAGTGCTTTTAATTCCTCATCTGTATTCGCTGTGGTATTCTTCACAGGCCGTGTCCTTCCTCGTTGGGTCCGGGGCTCTGTAGGATTAAGGCTGGGGAAGGAACCAGAGTCTGCTGTGCAGAGAGACTGTGTCGGGTGCCATTGCCAGGGGTGATTTTTGGTTGCAACACTAAAGGTGTAATAGGAGGAGGGTTGAGGGTGGAACCCGCCATGTGGGAGAAGAAAAAAGAGTCTACGACACTTTGCTGACCGAGATGGTCACTGATCTGTGTTCCTCCCCTTGTGCCAGGTTTTGTAGCAAGGGAGAAGACGTCACGCCTCAGTGTCCACTGCCCTCATGCGATGGAGAGGGAGCGAGAACAACAAAACTGTGAGCAGTGGTGATGCCACGCAAAAGCCATCCATTTGGGGACAGAACAGCCGCTACTGTCAGCGAGATGAGTGACTGGTTTGGTGATTGCTCTGCTCGCAGCCCACCTGGGCTCTGGTAGGAGCACCCCGTTAGCTGGGGTGGGTTGGTAAGACAAGGTTCCTGACTAGCTGCGGTTATGAGTGAGACAAAGTCCCCATTTTCAGGGATTGCTCATTTCTCTGACCATGAGCAATGTGTCCTCCACAGCAGGAGGTTAGATAGAGAAGGATGACTCCAGGTGGTGAGTTGCTTGCATCCCTCGCATGGTTTTTTTCCTCTCTTTCTCTGTTCTCTAGTGTGCTGGCCAACTCACTCTCTCTTTCTCCTCTCTGCGTGCCATCTTCCTACATAGGACACAAACAGGCATGCTAAGTGTGCATCTCCACAGGCTATGTCTCAGGAGTGATGGGGAAGTAGGACCAGGCAAAAACCATGCAGGGCAGTGAATATGATAGTGGAGCGGTGACTGTCGGTGTTAAGTTGGTCTCTGGTTGAGTGGGACTGATGTACATGGAATGGGACAGGGAGGCAGAGATGACAGCAATTTTAAATGCACCAATAGAGCTTTGTGTAGTGATGGTTCTTGCTTGGTTTTCTTAGTTTGCAGAGGAATCGTCCAGGAGTCCTAACCGGACGAGAATATGGGAGAAGTGGACCTCAGCAGCCTGAGCATCCTTCTAAGGAGACGTGAGCAGTCCTCATGTTTCTGCCTTCTGCATCACTGGCTGTGAGTAAGCGGTCAATCCTTTGAATTTCTCATCTGTACTCGCTGTAATTTTCCTCACAGGCCGTGTGCTTCCTCATTGGGTTCGGGGCTCTGTGGGATTAAGGCAGGGGAATGGCCAGGGTCTACTCTGCGGAGTGACACTGTCAGGTGCTGTTGCTGACTGAGATGGTAACTGATCTGTTGTTCCCCCTTGTGCTGGATTTCATAGCAAGGGAGAAGAAGTCACGCATAAGAGTCCACTGTCCTCGTGCCATGGGAAGTGAGCAAAAGCAACGAAACCATGAGCGTTGTTGATGCCAGGCAAGAGCTGTCTATCTGGAAGTGGAACAGCCGCCACTGTCAGTAAGAGAAGTGTCTATTTTGTTCCGGGTTCCGCTTACGGTCCATCAGACTCTAGGCAGGGATACCCTGTTAGCTGGGGCTGGGCTTGTAAGAAAAGGTTCTTGACCAGCTGTGGTTATGAGGGAGATAAGGTCCCCATTTTTCAGACACTGCTCACTTCTCTGGCCAGGAGCGATGTGTCCTCCATAGCAGAAGGTTAGATCCAGGAGGACGACTCCAGGTGGTGAGTTGCTTGCGTCCCTCACATGTTTAGGGGTTTTTTTGTTTTTTTTTTCTCTCTCCTCTAGTATGTTGGCCAACACATTCTCCCTCTCGCTGTCCTTGCCTTTCCTTGTGCTGTCTCCTTTCATAGGACACAGGCAAGTGTGCTAGGTGTGCATCCCCACAGGCTCAGGAGTCAGGAAGAAATAGGAAGGGATGAAAATCATACAGGGCGGTGAGTGCAAGAGTGGAGGCAGGTACTGGAAGATCTCATGCTCCTATTGCCTTTTTGGCAGTGATGGTTCTTCCACAGGTGGTTTGCTGTTCTTGTGGAGGCTGCTCCAGGCCAGTGGAGCAGACCGAAGCAGAGGAGGAGCATCTGGAGGATGCAGACCTGCACAATCTAGACATTTTACTTGGCAGTGGAGCTGAGGAGCTGTTGTGATCTTGGAGGAGCAGGTGTGTATGTTTGTGAAATGATCTCTCTGTCCAGAGTAGAAAGATTTCAACCACCAATAGAGATTTGTGAAGTGATGTTAGCCAGAACTGAAATAGTTAAATCAGAAAGGGAAAAGATGAAAGTCTTGCTAGATGGTTATTGTGGCTTTAAGGAAGGTATAGCCCTTCTTCAGAGTATTTCATTCTGTTTTTACTTGTTTTCCTATCTTTATGTTGATTGATGTAATAGGCAAAAATAGAGACGTAGATTGAGACTGTTTGTGTGGATGTTTGCATGGAAAAATAGGAGAAGAAAGGGGAATCCATACTACCCTATCACAGCTTCTCGCGTCGTTAGGCCAAACAATGTGCAAGGCGAAGTTGACCAGATGACCCCGAAGGGCAAGCCGGAACCCCGCTGTTACCACCGGACAGAAGACCAAATAATGGAAGAACAAAGATACATGAGAGAACCCCCCAGGCATCATGGAGGTGTTACATGGTCATCAAAGGTTACAGCTGCTTGGCACAGTATCCTCCATAGGCTTGCATGGTAGAAAACCTCTAAGAACTGAGTAAAAATAATAAGATGTTGAGTCTCTGGTTCTTCTACCACCTCCAGGAGCATCTAATGGCATCGGACAAAGGCTCTGCTCCACCTCGTGTCCAAGATACCTGGCCAGTAACTTGGCACCAGCAACTCTTAGGCTGGTAACTATAACAACTTTTCAGAACTCTAGAGGAATGAAAGAGTGTGTGTATGTGTGTGAAGTCATGACTAGAGTTAGGATTTGTGATTTGTTCTCTTAACTATATTCACAATAAATGTGTTGTACTTACCTTGTCCATCTTACAAGATTCTGTTAGTTTTTAAGTTAGTACAACAGTGAAGCCTCATGTTTGGCTTTTTCAGCTGCGCTTGCGGAGGAACTGTCCAGGAGCAGCAGCCAAAGGAGAAGGTGGCAGAGGTGGACATGAGCAGCCTGACATCCTTCTAAGCAGACGTGAACAGTCCTCTGCTTTCTTCTCCTGCATAACTCGCTGTGAGTAAGTGGTCAGTGCTTGGAATTCCTCATCTGTAGTTGGCATAGTTCTCTTCACGGGCTGTGTCCTTCTTCATTGGGTCTGGGGCTCTGGGATTAAGGCTGCGGAAAGGACCAGAGTCTGCTGTGCAAAGCAACTGTGTGGGGTGCCATTGCCAGGGGTGATTTTTTGGTTGTAACACTAAAGGTATAATGGGAGGAGGGTTGAGGGCGGAACCTGCCATGTGGGAGAAGCGGAAAGAAGAGCCTACGAGATGTTGCCGACTGAGATGGTAACTGATTGTGTTTTTCCCCTTGTGTTGGGTTTAATACCAAGGAAAAAGAAGTTGAGCGTCAGAGTCTACTGTCCTCACACGATGGAAAAAGAGCGAGAGCGATGAGACCACGAACAGTTTTTGATGCCACTCAAAAGCTGTCCATCTGAGAGCGGAACAGCCGCTACTCTCAGATAAGTGTCTGGTTTGGTGATTGCTCTGCTCACAATCGACCTTGTTCTATGTAGGGATGCCCCATTAGCTAGCGCTGGGTGTGTAAGAAAAGGTCCCTGATTACTTGTGGTTATGAGGGAGACAAGGTCTAAGTTTTCAGGGACTGCTCAGTTCTCTGGCCAGGAGCAGTCTGTCTTCTGCAGCAGAAGGTGAGATCCAGAGGGATGACTCCAGCTGGTGAGTTTCTTGCCTTCCTTCCTGTGTTCCTCTCTCTCTTCTCTAGTGTGTTGGCCAACACTCTGTCTCTCTCTCGCTATCCTTACCTTTTCCTGTTCTGTCGTCCTTCATACGACATAGGCAGGTGTGTTAGGTGTGCATCTCCACAGGTTGTCTCTCAGAGCCATGAAGAAGTAGAAGGGGATGAAAATCATGCAGGGCAGTGGGTGTGAAATGGAGTGGTGATGGTCAGTGTTAACTTGGTCTCCTTTCATCAAGTGGGGCCCATGTGGATGGGATGGGAGAGGGAAGCAGGGATGAGGCCAAGATTTCAAACACCAATAGAGCTGTGCGTAGTGATTGCTGATACTTAGTTTTTGCAGCTGCTCTTGCAGAGGAATTGTTCAGAAGCCCTGGCTGGAGGAGAAGGTGGCAGAAGTGGACCTGAGGAGCCTGGACATCCTTCTAAGGTGACATGAACAGTCCTCAGCTTTCTGCCTCCCACATAACTATACTTCACGACTTTTACCCCTACGGCTGAAGCCTAAGATAAATCCATGGGAGAGGATGAGTACAGACGGCTGCTTCCCTTTAGGTGAGGCTCAGTTTCTCATAAGTTTTCCACCTTGTTCTGGGTGTGGGAGGAGAATTTCCCTAATTTGGGAGTAGCTGTGGGATTCCAGGGGAAGAGATAATAGTCTCCTCTGCACAGTGATTCTCTTGGACGTGGGGGCAATGGTATGCGTAACATAGAAATGTAAGAACGGCCATACTGAGTCAGACCAGAGGTCCATCTAGCCTATTATTCTGTTTTCTGACTGGCTAATACCACGTGTGTCACAGGGAATGAATAGAATAGGGAATTGAGAAGTGATCTGTCCTGTGTCGCCCATTCCCAGCTTCTGGCGAACAGAGGTTGAGGACACCATTCCTGCTCATCCTGACTAACAGCTGCTGATGGACCTATTCTCCATGAATTTACCTAGTTCTTTCTTGAAACCCATTATAGTCTTGGCTTCCACAACATTCTCTGGCGAGGAGTTCAGTGTTGTGTGCTTTTTATTTGTATCTATAAAGGTGTAATGGGAGATGAGAGAAGAAGAACCTACACAGCATTGCAGATTCCCATGATAACCTTTGTTTTCCCCTCCTGTGTTGTGCTTAGTACCAAGGGGAAAGACATCAAGGGGAAGAGTCCACCCCCAGTGTGCGTACAAGAGCCACGAGACCATAAGCAGTGTTGATGCCAGGCTGTGGTGATATTGTCAAGCTGGAGTGGAGCAGCCGTCACCATCAGTGAGATAAGTGTCTGGTTTGGTGAGGACTCTGGTAATGACTCACGTGCCTCCAGGTTGGGACTTGTCATTAGCTGGGGCTCAGGTTGTAGGAATATATTCCTGACTAGTCGTGATTACGAGGGAGACAAGTTCACCATTTTCAGGGGCTGCTCATTTCTCTGTCCACAAACGGTGTGCCATCCACAGCAGAAGGTTAGATCCAGGGGTATGACTCCAGCTGGTGAGTTTCTTGCCTCCCTCCCGTTTCTCTTTCTCTCTCTCTCTCCTCTGTGTTGGCCAACACACACTCTCTCTTTCTTTGTGTGTGTGTGTGTCTCTCTCTCTCTCTCTCTCTCTCTCTCTGTCCTTGCCACTGCTTATGCCATCTCCCTTCATAGCACATGGGCAGGCATGCTAGGTGTGCATCCCCACAAGCTAGGTCTCAGGAGCCATGAAGAAGTAGGAGGGGATGAAAATCATGCAGGGTGGGCAGTGCGAGAGTGGAGTGGTGACTGTCGGTTTTAAATCGGTCCCTGTTCATCGGGATGGGATGGGAGAGGGAGGCAGGAATGAGGGTAAGATTTCCTGCACTAATAGAGCTTTGGGTAGTGTTTGGCTTTTGCAGCTGCTCTTGCAGAAGAATTATCCAGGAGCAGGAGCTGAAGAAGAAACTGGCAGAGGTGGACCTGACCTGCCTTCACGCCCTTCTATGCAGACATGAACAGTCCTTGGCTTTCTGCCTCTTGCATAATTGTCTGTGAGTAAGTTGTCAGTACTTAGAATTCTTCATCTGTACTCATGGTAGTTCTCTTGACAAGCCGTGTGCTTCCTCGCTGGGTATGGGGCTCTGTGGGAGTAAGGCGGAACTGCTCTCCAGACAATGTTGTGAAGGTCAAGACTATATTGAGATTCCAAAAAGAACTAGGTGAATTCATGGAGGATGGTCCATCAACGGCTATTAGTCAGGATGAGCGGGGATAGTGTCTCTAGCCCCTTCAGCTTCTCAGGCTGCTGATCCCCTCTCCCTTTGGGTAGGATTTCCCTCAGCCCTTTATTGCGGGGAAGTCCCTCTGCTTGCGCAGGGTTTCTGTTCCTCTGGTCCTCTAGCTAATAGCAATACTCCTCCGAATACTAGTCAGCTCTCCTGCAGTCTCCCTTCCTGACTGAAGTAGGGATATTGTATTAGGTCATGGATGAGGCCTTAATTGGCTCCAGGTGCTCCAATTACCTTGTAGTGACCTTTCCCTAGTCTTCAGGGAATAAGGCCTTGATCATCCTAGGGGTGTTATCCCTCTGATCTACCACTCTCCTGCTGCTCTCTGGCCCTGCTGTATTACAGAACCCAGTGTCACTGTTGCTCCATGAGAGAAATGCTCTGTGTAATTACCTCGAGTGGCCACCTGGTGACACTGTTGCTCTATGGGGAAAATCCTCTGGGCATAACCCTGCCCTTCCACTGGTGTTGCTTTTGCTCCAGGGCAGCTGCCTCCTGAGTTGCTTGTAAGGGTCTGTCTATATTGGCATCTAATGACAAAACTTTTGTGTTTCAGGGGTATTGGTTAACTCACTCCTCCTCCCCCTAAAGACAAAAGTTTTGGAGCAACAAGTGCCAGTGTGAACAGTGTGGTGTTGGCAGGAGCGCTCTCTGGCTGACAGTGCAAATGCCGCTCGTTGGGGGTGGAAGTTTTTTTGTTGACAGGAGAGCTGAGAAAGAGAGGCTACAGTTCACGACTTTTAGCAGCACAGCTGTAGCCTAAGACTAATGCGTAGTAAAGGCTGAGGACAGACGGCTGCTTCCCTTTAGGAGAAGTTTGGTTTCTAGTAAAAGTTTTCCTCCTTGTTCTGGGTGCGGGAGGAGAATTTCCCTATTTTGGGAGCAGCTGATCTTCCAGGGCAGGGAGGAGAAAGCAGCTGGCATTGGCCACTGTCAGAAGAAAGGGATGACGGCTCTCCCACAGGACCCCAGCCCAAGAGGAGCCTCACGGCCTCCAATGCCCCAGTAGAACCTGCACTCCACGCCTGTGAGCGTGCAATGGTGTCCATGGTCTGTGTAAGGAGATGGTACGGGGAGAGCGCATGTTGGAGAGAGACAGGAACACTTGCAGTATAGGGAGAGACAGGAGAGCAGAGAGAGACAGGGACATTGTCCTTCTTCCTAACTCAGCACCTGCACTTACCCTCCTGGTTCCAGGCCACTGCTCAGGGGAACGTTGTTGACTGTCTCTGTTCGAGTGGGGCTGATGTAGATTACTTGCACCAACTGAGTTTTGTGGAGTGATGGCTCTTGTTTGCCTTATTCGCTGCGCGGTCAGACGAATCATCCAGGAGCTGTATCCGGAGGAGAAACTGGCAGACGTGGATCTGAGCAGCTTGGACATTCTTCTAAGCAGAGATGAACAGTCCTGAGCTTTCTGCCTTCCCCATGACTGGCTGTGAGTAAGCGGTCAGTGCTTGGAATTCCTCATCTGTACTTGCTCCAGTTTTCTTCAGAGGCTGTGAACTTTCTCGCTGCGTACAGGGTTCTGTGGGATTAAGATGAGGGAAAGGCACAAGTCTCCTGATCAGAGTGACTATTTTAGGTGTAAGTGCAATGGGCTGCTTTTTAGTTGTTGTGCTAAAGCTGTAATTGGAGGAGTGTTGAGGGCAGAGCCCTGAGGTGCAGTAGATGTGACGCCGCAGACTGAGATGGTAATGGATTTGTTTCCCCCTCTTATGCTGGGTTCAGTACCAAGGGAAAAAACGTGGAGGGTCAGACTCCACTGCCCTCATGTGATGGAAAAGGGAGTGAGAGCGACGAGACTGTGAGCAGTGGTGATGCCACAGAAAAGCCACCACTGTCAGTGAGAGAAGTGTCTGGTTTGGTGATTGCTCTGCTCATGGTCCACCTGGCTACAGGTAGTGACACCCCATTAATTGGGGCCAGGATGTGTAAGAAAAGGTTCCTGACTAGCTGTGGTTATGAGGGAGACGAGGTCCCCATTTGTCAAGGGCTGCTCATTTCTCTGGCCAGGAGTGGTGTGTCCTCTTCAGAAGAAGGTTAGATCCAGGAGAATGACTCCGGCTGGTGAGTTGCTTGTCTTCCTCCCATGTTTCTCTCCCTTCTCTAGTATGTTGGCCAACACACTCTCTGTGACTTTGCCTTTCCTTGTGCTGTCTCCCTTTGTAGGACATGAGCAGTTGTGCTAGGTGTGTGTCTCCACATGGTATATCTCGGGAACCATGAAGAAGTAGGAGGGGATGAAAATCTTGCAGGGCAGTGGATGCGCGAGTAGAGTGGTGATTGTCTGTGTAAACTCAGTCTTTGTTCATCCAGTGGGGTGATGTGGCTGGGATGGGAGAGGGAGGCAGGGATGAGGGGAAGATTTCAAGATCATTAGAGCTTTGTGTAATGATGGCTCATACTTGGCGCTTGCAGCTGCGCTGGCAGAAGAATTGTCCAGGAGCAGCAGCTGAAGGAGAAGGTGGCAGAAGTGGACCTGAGCAGCCTGGACATTCTTCTAACTTTTTTCTTTAGTCCAGACGTGAACTTTCCTGAGCTTTCTGCCTTCCCCATGACTGGCTGTGAGTAAGTGGTCAGTGCTTGGAATTCCTCATCTGTACTCGCTGTAGTTCTCTTCACAGGCCGTGTGCTTCCTCGTTGGGTCTGGGGCTCTGTGGGGTTTAGGGCTGGGGAGGCGATAAGTGTCTCCTGATCAAAGTGACTATTTTGGGTGCTGTTACAATGGGTGTCTTCTAGTTGTAGTTGCACAACAGTAATGGGAGATGGATTGAGGGCAGATCCTGGGGACATGGGAGAAGTGAAATGAAGAGATTACCTGACGCTGCAGATGGAGATGCTCATTTCTTTTGTTTTTCACCCTTGTGCTCGGTTTAGTACCGAGGAAAAAGAAGACAAGTGTCAGTCTACTGCCCTCATGCGATGGAAAGCGACCGAGTGACAGCAGCAAACCTGTGACTATGGTTGATGCCAGGCAAGAACCTTCCATCTGGGAGCCGAGCAGATAGCTTGGTTTGGGGAGGGCCCTGCTCACGTCCCACCTAGGCCCATGTAGGGACACCCCTTAAATTAGGGCTGGGTTTGTAAGAAAAGGGTCCTGACTAGCTGTGGTTGTGAGGGAGGAAAGGTCACCGTTATCAGAGGCTGCTCGTTTCTCTGGTTGAGAAAAGCGTCTCCTCTGCCACAGAAAATTGGATCTAGGAGGACAACTCAAGGTAGCAAGTGGCTTGGCTTCCTCTCATGTTTCTCTGTCTTCTCTAGTGTGTTGCCCAATTCTCTCTCTCGCTCAATCTCCATCAGTCTGTCCTTGCCTCTCCATGTGCCGTCTCCCTACATAGGACACAGGCCCACGTGTTAGGTGTGCATCACCACAAGCTATGTCTCAGGAGCCATGGGGAAGTGGGACCAGACTAAAATAATGCACTGCAGGGGTGCGAGAGTGTTTTTCATCCTTAGTAAGCGTTTTTGAGTGTTAATTAGCATTTTGGATGCTTAATTAGGTTTTGAGATTGCTTAGTCAGCTTTTTTTATGCTTAGTCAGCGATTTTGGTGCTTCGTCGGCGATATTGGCACTTAGTGAACGTTAGTGATTCGTCTTAACCATGTTGGATGCGTATTCAGCGTTTTTGATGCTTAATCAGCGATTTTGCACCCTTCTCAGCCATTTTATTGCTTAATCAGCCTTTTGGATGTAGTCAGCGTTTTTGACGCTTAATCAGCGATTATGATGCTTAGTCAGCGTTTTCGATGCTTAATCAGCGCTTTTGATAGTTAATTAGCACTTTGGATGCTTAATCAGCATTTTTGATGCTTCGTCAGCATTTATGACACTTCATCGGAGATTTGGATGAGTAGTCACCATTTTTGACCTCTACTCAGCGATTTTGATGCTTAGTTATTGTGCTTGATGCTTAGTCAGCCTTTTGGAGGCTGTCAGTGTTTTGGATGCTTACTCAGCGTTATTGATCTTTAATTAGGGGAGTGAGGGGCAGAGGCCCACGCTGGGCTGCGTGTAGGGAATGAGGGGCAGAGGCCTAGTGCGGGGGTTCGGCTGCGTGTGGGGAATCAGCGAAACCGGCCCACTCTGGGCTGCGTGTGGGGAACGAGCGACCCCGGCCCACTCTGAGCTGCGTGTGGGGAACAATCGACCCGGGCCCACTCTGGGCTGCGTGTGGGGAACAATCGACCCCGGCCCACTCTGGGCTGCGTGTGGGGAACGAGCGACCCCGGCCTAGTCTGGGCTGTGTGTGGGGAACGAGCGGCCCCGGCCCACTCTGGGCTGCGTGTGGGGAACGAGCGGCCCCGGCCCACTCTGGGCTGCGTGTGGGGAAAGGGCGACCCTGGCCCACTCTGGGCTGCGTGTGGGGAATGGGCGACCCCGGCCTACTCTGGGCTACGTGTGGGGAATAAGAAGAAGAGGCCTAGTGCGGGGGTTGGGCTGCGTGTGGGGAGCGAGCGACCCCGGCCTACTCTGGGCGTTGTGTGGGGAATGAGGGGCAGAGACCTACTGCGGGGGTTGGGCTGTGTGTGGGGAACGAGCGACCCCGGCCTACTCTGGGCTGTGTGTGGGGAATGGGCGACCCCGGCCTACTCTGGGCTACGTGTGGGGAATGAGAAGCAGAGGCCTAGTGCGGGGGCTGGGCTGCGTGTGGGGAATGGGCGACCCCGGCCCACTCTGGGCTGCGTGTGGGGAATGAGAGG
>ML677466.1:385439-397095 GCA_007922305.1 Dermatemys mawii | reverse complement strand
CATGGACGTCTTCAGAGAACTATCCACGATGACTCCAAGATCTTTTTCCCGATTAATTGTAGATAAATTAGCCCCCATCATATTGTATGTATAGTTGGGGTTATTTTTTCCAATGTGCATTACTTTACATTTATACACATTAAATTTCATTTGCCATTTTGTTGCCCAATCATTTAGTTTCGTGAGATCCTTTTGAAGTTCTTCACAGTCTGCTTGGGTCTTAACTATTTTGAGCAGTTTAGTATCATCTGCAAACGTTGCCACCTCACTGTTTACCCCTGTCTCCAAATCATTTATGAATAAGTTGAATAGGTTTGGCCCTAGGACTGACCCTTGGGGAGCACCACAGGTTATCCTTCTGTATTCTGATAATTTACCATTTATTCCTACCCTTTGTTCCCTGTCTTTTAACCAGTTCTCAATCCATGAAAGGATCTTCCCTCTTATCTCATGGCAACTTAATTTACGTAAGAGCCTTTGGTGAGGGACTTTGTCAAAGACTCTCTGGAAATCTAAGTACACTACGTCCACTGGATCCCCCTTGTCCACATGTTTTCTGACCCCTTCAAAGAACTCTAATAGATTAGTAAGACATGATTTCCCTTTACAGAAACCATGCTGACTTTTGCCCAACAATTTATGTTCTTCTATGTGCCTGTCAATTTTATTCTTTACTATTGTTTCAACTAATTTGCCCAGTACGGATGTTAGACTTACCGGTCTGTAATTGCCAGGATCACCTCTAGAGCCCTTTTTAAATATCGATGTTACATTAGCTATCTTCCAGTCATTGGGTACAGAAGCTGATTTAAAGGACAGGTTACAAACCCTAATTAATAGTTTCGCAATTTCACATTTGAGTTCTTTCAGAACTCTTGGGTAAATGCCATCTGGTCGCAATGACTTGTTACAGTTAAGTTTATCAATTAATTCCAAAACCTCCTCTAGTTACACTTCAGTCTGTGACAATTCCTCAGATTTGTCACCTACAAAAGACAGCTCAGGTTTGGGAATCTCCCTAATGTCCTCAGCCGTGAAGACTGAAGTAAAGAATTCATTTAGTTTCTCTGCAATGACTTTATTGTCTTTAAGTGCTCCTTTTGTATCTCTATCATCCAGGGGTCCCACTGGAACATGGGGGTGCTGGATGTTCCCCAAAGTACAAAGTGTGACAGTGGGATGGGGCCTTAGGAGAAGGGATGACATGAGGGTGGGGATTGAGGAGAAGGGATGGGCTGGTGCCCTAGGACGCAGGGCAGTGCCGGGGTCAGGTTCAGGGAGAAGGGATGGGATGGGGCCTCAGTGTGTAGGGCGGGGGCCTGGGTAGAAGGAGTGTAGTGAAGCCTCAGAGGGAGGGGCAGTGTGAGGGCAGGGTTTGGGGAGAAAGGATGGAAAGGAGCCTCAGGGGAAGGGGAGAAGCAGGACTGTGGATCAGGGGAAGGGCTGGTGTGAGGGTGGGGCCTGGGGAGGAGGAGGGGGTGCAGTCTCAGAGGGAGGGGTGGGACAAGTCAGGGCATTGGGGAAACAGTCATTGCAGGGGGGCAGGCCACAGTTCAGGTCCCGGTGATCCCATAAATAGGCCGACAGAAGTTGATCCAGTAAAAGATATTCCCTCCCCCCCCCCTTATCTCTCTAATATCCCAGGACTGAAAGGACATCGACGCCGCACACACTCATGTAGTTTTTTCAGGAAGGCTGGACGAAGTGAGACTAAAGTCAGTCTGTAAAGAAACAACTGTGATGGTTCTCGGGGCTCCCAAGATTGTGAGTCACCTCGTTACCCTCTGACTTTGGGATCCAATTTTTCATGAGAACGTCCCTGCACCACGAGATGTCTCCTCAGTGAAAGGATCCAGAGGGCCTCACCCTACTCTGTGTTATTCTGAAACAATCCCTTGTCTCTGTTCATAGGCAGGGACTCCCCATCTGTTGTAATATTGCTTCATTTACCTCCAAGTGGTGTTGACTGAAGTTGTCTCGGATGGTTTTCCATTGACAATCTTGGGCTGGAGCAAGGCTGGAGAACTGAGCCTGGCATTACATCCCTGGCTAACCAGGGCAGGGTGAAGACACCCTCCTGGGATGGTCATCACCAAAACACACTGCCCTGGTGACAGACTTCTACTCCTAGTCCATAAAGCACACAGTCAATATCAATATGTCATTCCTTAACTATTATCTGGACGTGCCTTTTAAAATGGTTTAGAAGCATGAGAAGTGATAAGCTTTCTGCACACACCTTACCTGCTACTCTTTATGGGTAAATATTCCCTATGATGTGTGTGAGGTGTAGTGAGTTTGTCAGGCCTGAGGTGAGAGCTGTTTGCAAAGAACAGAGAACTCTTTGTCGGGGGCCTCCGTATCACCACAACCTTTGCTAATAATGTACGAAAGGAGAAATGATCAGATCAAACAGGTGAGAGGAGGAAAGGGTTAATTCTCTGCTGATCTTCACCACCTGAGCTGGTCACAGAGATCAGGTCTCTGGGGCTCCGCTGGCTCTGAGTCCCCACTGGGATTCCCAGGGCAGCAGGATAAATATCCACGTACCTCAGCCCCGGTCAGTGCAGTTTCCCCGCCGCCTGCAGCTCCCCGACTGGGTCACGGGCAGAGATTCCTCCTCCCCTGCTGGGGCTGGAGCCTGGTGAGTCGTTTGCGTGGATGGAATGTGTGAAGGGGAAATGGAATGGAGTTGTCACGTCAGAGGGGCAGTACATAACTTTTTGTGGGTCACCCGTGTGGTAAAATGTTCAGCTGCAGGCGTGTGTGTTCTCGCTGTGTCCTGTCCCAGCTCTGCGCAGACAGTTCACGCAACAGACCTCGAGCGAACCGCCCAATTACCACTGTACGAGTAGGACTTTATGATTGCATTTTCTATAATGTATAAAGAAGAATATAGAATATTAATGAATGTGTATTGCGTGTATTGATGTATGATGCGATTTGACCATATTCTGCCAGCCACTCTTTTTGAAAGCAGGAAGGAATGACCTCGTGTGCCATTGGGAAAGATGCACCAGCCAGAATCTTGGGTTTCAAGCTGATTTCAAGGCAGTGAGGAGGAAAAACTATGTGCAATTTTTGACTTGCTTTTGTTTTTTGCAACCTTGGGAGTTTGGGGCATCTCTTTTAGATACCCTGTGCTTGGTATTTTAGTTCAGGCCGGCTGACTGTGTGTTTTTAAGCGTTTGCAAACCACACTGGCTTTAGGGACACGAAGTTGGCTTTTTCTTTTCCAGTTTTTTTTTATTTATTTTTTTAAGCTTTTAAATTTTGTTGTTTTTTATGCTTGGCATGGTTTGTGTTAATTTTGATGTTGGACACAAAGCAGCTTTTTAAAAAATTTTATTTGAAGCTGCCTTTTGAATTAACTCTTTTTTTTTTTTTTTTTTTGTTCTTTTAGCTTAAACTAATTAGGGATATAAAAAGCTGAACGGATTAACAAAATAATTTGAAATAGGAAGGAATTTGGATGCTTTTTAAATTTTACCCTTTATGGCTTAGGGAGCACCTTTAAGATCTATACTTTTATTTACACTGAAGGTAATTTTTAGTGCAAATTATGTAGATGGATTATTGTGCATGTAAAAATTTTAATTTTTTTAAATACTTACAAGTTTTAGGACTATAAGTTACATATATATAATGAGCAAGAGTACCCTTTGCTGGAGTGGGGACAGTCTTGGACTGATTTTTACCCATTTTTTAAACATGTGGTGTGCCCTGTTTGCTGAGATAGCGATTTAAACCACACACTTTAGGAAAAAAATCTGTGGAGCCAGCAGCTCATAAGAAAAAGTTTTTACTTTTTTACACTTTTTACACAGCAAAGCCTATTTTATTAATTTATATAAAAATTCAGTAATTTTTTATTACCTGAGGGGTTACCACAACCTTTACCTCAGAGGTCACCAAAAACCTCTCTGAGGGTGTCACCACAACATCCTGGGTGTGACCACAACACCCGTAATTAGGGATTACCACAACCCCTTAACTTTTTCAGCCGGACTGAACATACCTGTGTTTTTACCTGAGGGGTCACCACAACCCCTTTTGAGGACATTACCACAACACCTTTACCCACATAGGTCTGACCAAAGCCAAACGTGGGCTTATCCTGATTTCCCAGCCCCACGTACGCAATTTACTGGGTCTGATTTTGTTGCAAAATTAAATGGTTTGTATGGTGTGAGCCCAAAAGGGACAGACAGCTTTACGGTCAGTCCTTTTTCGACACCCCAAAGGAGATTTTAAAAGGCCTTCTTACATCTGAGTTGGCGCCTTTGGGGGTTGAAGGGGAACAGTCCGCAGCAGTTGCTCCTGTTTTAGCTGGGTGTTATCATCTGAGTCATGGCGCCAAATTGTGGAGGAAAAACTGAGTTCTTACTTTTAGATGGAATACACATGTTAGAGACAGCTTTATTTTAAGCAATTCAAAAACAACAAACAAACAAACAAAAAACAAAAAAAACCCCACATCTGGCAGAAAGCATATCTGCCTTAGTTTTTTTAAAAAAATAGAAGCAATTTTACATAAATATTTATACCCCTTTATAACATGCATTAATTAAAAACATTTGCAGTTTATTTATATTATATTTTTCTATTTTAATATTTTTTCTACTTATTTTAAACATTGTTATTTTAAAGCTAGGTTACTTTAACTATTTTGCTATATTTTACTTGCTTCTAACCCTCTCTTTCTTCTCCTACTTGCACAGCAGTAACAAACCTTTAGGGTCACCACTTTGTTGAAGGTTTAAAATTAGCATTTTGAAATAAGTGAAAGAATGCCATGATTGTTTTCTCCTGCAATTTGATGGGCCTGTTCAAATGTTCTATGGAAATCAATCCTGTTTCGTGTGTGAATGAGGAATGTGTGTGTTGAAAGATGTTCTAGGGAGGAACCAAGGACAGACGTAAAGGCGCCAGGAGACAGCAACACATCCCTACTGAGATGTCAAAAGAGGGCAGATGGTCGACTTTAAAGATGAGACAGGCACGTATCAATGGGGACAAAATAGCTGTCACTGAAACCAGCATGGGATCACTCCCTGAGAGACTGACAAAGGAATAAAATAAGGAATAAGAAAAATAATTGAAGAAAACAAGCACTCGTCAAATGGTGATTGATGACAGTATGACGGTGAAAAACTCATTGGTCCCAGTGAAGGAAGATCACTATATGAACAGGGTGCTTTGCCATGAGATTTTTGGTTTGTCCTGCCAAGACTTCCCCAGGGCATAGTGTCACGACTGACAGAACCCAGGTCCTTCCTGCCCGCGATCAACCTAGATGGTTACTAGGTTGCTCTGGACTCTGGACAGGTAAATATAACATAGACTGGTGAGACCGATAATGTACGAAGGCACTTAGCAAGGTTTGTTGTCGATGAAGCATGGTACTAATATACCACAACTCTACCGGACCGCTGATACATGTGTGCCCGTAACGATGGACCAGATAAGTGAACAGTGGGACTTTCCATTCCTCCCTAGGCTAGATAGAGACATTCCCTTTGAGCTCCGTTTTTTACATCAATACAAACAAGTTACATATTGACTCTCTAACAGTTAATTGACACTGGATTTACCCATCACACTGTCATCCTAACTATATATAGGATGGGTCACCACGTCCCTCTTCTCTTTAGGGAATGTGTTGTGTGATAGACCCAGGCCAGTTGAGTACAGCAGAGTAGCACAAGGCAAATACACTGGTCACTGGATGAGCAGTTTTCTGTTCCCTGACTGACCAGTACAGGGGCTGCTCCAGGATAGGGTGGACATCTGACTCCAATTAACCTGCAAAAAGTCAGGTGAGGCCGCTAAGCAAATGTGAACACCTGACTCTAATTAAGACCCCTCTGATAGTATAAAAGGGCTCACTCCAGTCAGGCCAAGGGGAGCCAGGGAATCAGAGGAGCGGAAGTGCGGCTGAAGGGCTGGGTAATGAAGACACCCTTAAGCGACTGATAAGGGAGCCCTGTGGTAAGGATGAAGAAGAGAGAAGCGGGAGAGCTGTGGGGAAGGGGCCCAGGGAAATGCAACAACTCTGGCAGTGAAAGGTCAGGTGCCAACAGCTACTACCATTAGGAACCCTGGGCTGGAATATGGAGTAGGGAGCGGGACCGGGTTCCCCCCAACCCACCACTACAGAAGCCCTTCCTTGGAAGGGCTTCTGGCCCCTGTCAGGACAGGAGGCTAAATTGTTCTGGAATAAGCCCATAGGGAAAACAGACAGGGGGAGTTCTCTCACCAACCTCCTTGTTGGCTTATGATGAAAAGGACTCATAGACTGTAACCCTGGCCCTAGAGACAGAAGGGCTACGTGTATGGCTCAAGTGAGCCTCTGAGGCTAGCATTAACCTCTTGGAAACATGGGACCCACGGGGACAAGGGCGGAGCTCTGCCACAGTTGGTATCAGGGTGTTCTGGTATCCCCTTTCTGAAATGTGTTTGTGTGAGCGCTCTGTGCCCAACACCTCTTAGAAACGTGTGGTTTTTAAATATCAGCCCCGTGCTTGCCAGATTATGTGAGCAGGGCCTGCCTCTAGCTCACAGCCTGATTTTACTTCATATCAACAAGGCTTTGACCATTACTTTAGCCCACGCCTTAGGCCTCCTACTAGGCCTCTAAGACAAGGGCTTATGTCTCCGGCTCACTTACGACTACAGTTCCACACCATGAGAGTGTTTCTGGATTTACGGTCCCACATGACAGGCAGTTGTCTCATAATGAAGTTTTTTATGATTCTCTCAACAAATGCATTCCAGTCCTAGCTGACACTCGAGTTCTCATTGATTTTCTCTTTTGCTGTTAATTACAGGAAACTGAATAAAAGCTCTAAGTGATGGTACATGATGCCAGCTGACAACTACACCGTTTTTGACACGGTAACTTACATCCTAACTGGCATTCCGGGTACGGAGGAGTCTCATGTCTGGATCGCCATCCCTTTCTGTCTGATGTACGTTGTGACGCTTTTGGGGAACTCTCTCCTACTATTCATCATATTAACCGAACAAAGTCTCCATGAGCCCATGTATCTATTCGTGTCCATGCTGGCCACCGCTGACCTGCTGTTATCTACCACAACGGTGCCCAAAATGCTGGCTATATTCTGGTTTAGAACGGGGGAAATTTCTTTTGCTGCCTGCCTGACCCAGATGTTTTTCATCCATGTCAGTTTTATTGCTGAGTCGGCTATCCTGCTGGCTATGGCGTTTGATCGATATGTTGCCATCTGCGACCCCCTGAGATACACCGCCATGCTGACCAAGTCTGTGATCGGGAAGATAGGGCTGGCAATTGTCACAAGAAGTTTCGGTATCACTTTCCCTCTTGTCTTTCTCGTAAAGCAGTTGAAGTTCTGCAGAACCAACGTCCTGCCTCACAACTATTGTGAGCACATGGGCATAGCCCGGCTGGCCTGCAACGATATAACACTCCACATCTGGTATGGTCTAACTGTGGCTATTTTAGTAATTGCTTTGGATGCAGTGCTAATTACTTTGTCTTATGGGTTGATCCTCAAGGCCGTCTTCCAGATGCCCTCCAAGGACGCCCGGATGAAAGCTCTCCGCACCTGCGGCTCCCATCTCTGTGTCATACTGATGTTTTACGCACCGGCCTTTTTCTCCTCTTTTGCAAATCAGTTTGGACACATCATCCCAGGTTATGTTGTCAACCTACTGGCCAACCTCTACCTGCTCATTCCCCCCATGTTAAACCCCATCATTTATGGGGTGACAACAAAAGCGATCCTGAAACGGGTGATCAACATTTTTAATCGATGCTGCAGCAGAAGCTTCCTGCTGAGCTGAAGGAGGCAACAGAAAATGCCTTGGGAGTTAGAAATTAAAAGCCCGGTTTCTGTTTGAACTATAGGGGTATTTTAACTATGTACTTACACCATGTGAGTTCGAAAGCTGATCTCTCTTGTCAACAGAATTTGGTTCAATTAAAAATATCTCCTCCCCCACTTTGGCTAGAACACCATGAACTGCCACAAAAGACAGCCAGCCTGAATAAGTCTTGTTCTAAATTGAAGGGAAAGAGAACAACAGGAAAGCACAAATGTAAAATTCACCCTGAGAGAGAGTATGGTGTGTGCATCCCCACTGTGACAAGTTGCATGTGAGCTGGACTCTTAATGGCAAGTGAAAGCAGTAGCCAAGGGGTCATGCCTTGGACAAGTGGGAAGTGCACTGGGTCGCACATTGGGAGAGAAGGGTTCTAGTCTTGGTTCTGCCACCGACCTGCTGTGTCACCTTGAGATAGTTTCTTTCCTCCTCAAACTTCTTAATCCTTCTCACATCACAGCTTTGTCAGCCTCAGTCCCCCATTCCGTAGCCAAGACCTGCGTCACACTGACCGTATGTCTGTCTCCCTTACGGCACATTTCACATGAATGAGCCTGGCTTTCCCAGGCTAATCTCGCTCTTTTCCCTACAAATGTGGGTGTGTGGAGGTGGGTGTGTGGGAGAGAGGATAGTGGGTGCTGTGGCCTGCAGCAGTGGGTGAGGGGCTCATTTATATGTGCTCCCTGGTCCCCACAACAGTGGTGCAGAAGGAGGGAGAATAGAGTCGTGTGTGTGCGATTAGCTCTGTCTTACCCTGTGCTATTGGAATATTTTGCCGCTGTGGATAACGTTGCCCAGTCATCCAGTTTTGTGAGATCCCTCTGGAATGATCACAGTCTGCTTTGCACTGAACTATCTTGAGTAATATTGTATCCTCTGCAAACTTTGCCATTTCGCTGCTCACTCCCTTTTCCGGATCATTAAGGAATGTGTAGAACAACACTGGTCCCAGTATAGACCCTTGGGGGACCCCGCTGCTTACCATACTCCATTGTGGAAATGGATAATTTATTCCTAACCCTTTGTTTTCTATATTTTTACCAGTTACTGATCCACAAGGGGATCCTCCCTCTTATTCCATGACAGGTTACTTTGCTTAAGAGCCTTTGGAGACGGAACTTGTCAAAGATTCTGCAAGTCCAAGTGCACTGTAACCCCTGGATCACCCTGCTCCACATTCTTGTTGGTGCAGTAAAGAATTCGAGTAGCTTGGGGAGACAGGACTTCCCTTTACAAAATCTCTGTTAACTCTTCCCAACACATTGTGTTTATCTTTTTAAGCCATTGGAGATATTTGCTGCCATCAATGGCAGATGGGCCATGCACCATTGTCATCAATCTCATTCTACCATCCCCTCCATAAACCTATCCAGCTCACTTTGCAGATGAGGAAATTTCTGGGGGGCAGACTGGGCTTGACAGGGCTGATAGCTCAGGATGGGGGGATCCCATCTGGGGGCGACCCACTCTGCAACTGTGGAGCCAGGCTGGGGAGTGGAGGCAGCGCAGGGGCAGGTTTAACAGAATCCTAAAATCACAGAATATCATGGCTGGAAGGGACCTCGGTAGGTATCTAGTTCAACCCCCTGCTCATAGCGGGATCAACCCCCAACTTAATCATCCCAGCCAGGGTTTGTCAAGCTTGACCTTAAAAACCTCTAAGGAAGGAGATTCTACCACCTCCGTAGGGAACCCACTCCAGTGCTTCACCATCCTCCGAGTGAAAAAGTTTTTTTCCTAATATCCAACCTAAACCTCCCCCACTGCAACTTGAGATCATTACTCTTTGTTCTGTCATCTGCCACCAATGAGAACAGCCAAGCTCCATTATCTCTGGAACGCCCTTCAGGTAGTTGAAAGCAGCTATCAAATCCCGCTTCAGTCTTCTCTTCTGAAAACAATATAAACCCGGTTCCCTCAGCCTCTCCTCATAAGTCATCTGCCCTAGCCCCTAATCATTGTCATTGCCCTTTGCATTACTCCAGATTTGGCCTCACCGGTGCTGAATAAAGGGGAATAATCACTTTCCTTGATCTGCTGGCACTGCTCCTACTAACACAGCCAGATATGCCATTGGCCTTCTTGGCAACAAGGGCACACTGCTTCCTCATATTCAGCTTCTCCTCCACTTTAATCCCCAGGTCTTTTTCTGGAAATCTGCTTCTTAGCCAGTCAGTCCCCAGCCTGTAGCAGTACATGGGATTCTTCCACCCTAAGTGAAGGACTCTGCACTTGTTCTTGTTGAACCTCATCAGATTCCTTTTAACCCAATCCTTCAATCTGTCTAGGTCACTCGGTCCCTATCTCTACCATCCAGTGTACCTATCTCCCCTCCGCCCCCAACTTAGTGTCATCTACAAAATTGCTGAGGGCACAATCCATCCCCCCATTCTGATCATTAATGAACACGTCAAACAAAACCAGCCCCAGAACCGACCCCTGGGACACTCTACCTGATACCGGCTGCCATCTAGACATTGAGCCATTAATCACAACCCATTAAACCCATCTAGCCAGCTTTCTATCCACCTTATAGTCCATTAATCTAGCCCATACTTCTTTAACCTTCTGGCAAGAACACTGTGGGAGACTGTATCTAAAGCTTTGCTAAAGTCAAGATATATCACATCACTGCCTTTTCCCATATCCACAGAGCCAGTTATCTTGTCATAGAAGTGGTCAGTCATGACCTGACCATGGTGAATCCATGTTGACTTTTCCTGATCACTTTCTTTCCTCCAAGTGCTTCAATTTCATCTTTTTGAGGTCCTGCTCCATGTTATGTCCAGGGACTGAGATGAAGTTAACCCATCCTCAGTTCTCAGATTCCTCTTCCTTCCTTTTTAAAATATGGTGTCATAAGCATAAAGTAACCTAGAATTCCTGCTTACCTGTAAGGGGTTAAGAAGTAAAAAGAAACCTGGTTGGCACCTGACCAAAAGAACCATGGGGACCGAAGATGCTTTCAAACCTGGGAGGAGGGAAAGTGCTTTTTCTGTTTTTTTATTTGCTCTGGGATTTCAGAGGAATCAGACCCATTTCTTCTCTCCATCTATCTATAACCTTTCTAAACAGCAACGGTAAGTAAATTAGCTAGGCAAGGCAGTTTAAGTTTTATATTTTGTTTCTCACTTGTGAATTTCTCAAGTTTTTAGAGAAATAGCCAGTGTTTTCTCTGTAACTTTGAAACTCAGCAGAGGGAGGAATTCCTCTGTGGTGTGGGGTTTTCTTTGATTCTTTTTGTGATTGAAAAGTGGTTTTCCACTGAGTCCTATAGAAATTTTGTTTCTTTTTCTTTTAATTAAAGTCTTTCTTTTAAGAATCTGACTGCTTTGTTTTCCATTGTGTAGATCCTGGCTTTGGATCACCTAGCAGAACTGGTGAGGGGGTTTTCTCAAGCCTTTCCTGGGGAGGGAGGTATAGGCTTGGGAGGATATTTGGAAAGAGAGGAGGCTTCAAGTGGCCTTGTCCCTAGTTCTTGGGGTAACACTTGGGGGTGGCAGCGTACTGTTCCAGACACAGGAGAAACTTGTGTCTTGGGGAAGTTTTAACCAAAGCTGGTAAAATAAGCTTAGGGGGTCTGTTCATGTGAGTCCCCACATCTGTACCTAGAGTTCAGAGTGGAGAAGCAATCCTGACTTATGGACACTATATTTGTCCTTTTCCAATCATCCAGGACCTCCTCTGATTGAGGTTTGTACCTCGGTGAAGTTCACAACCTGTTTAATTTCCCCCATTTTCCAGTAGTATGAATGAGGCAAGTGGAGAGTTAGTTACAAACTTTGTTACA
>ML677466.1:343334-370186 GCA_007922305.1 Dermatemys mawii | reverse complement strand
CCATGTCCTCCTGAGATGGCTCTCCAGGTCAAGGAGGCCCATGATGGCCCAATCAAAGCCACTCTTGCTCGGTTCTGGGCTGTGCGGAGGAGGGCCATGCAATCCCCGCACTGTCTCCCTGCGGGAACTTGCTTCTGACAGCCATGCTGGCCCCCAACTGTGCTCACTTTTACAATGAGGAGGAAAGAAACTCTCCCAAGGTTGCACAGCAGGTTGGTGGCAGAACCAACACTAGAGCCCCTGATTCCCCACGTGCAGCCTGATGCACTTCCCACTGGCCCATTGGCTGCTGCTTTCAGTTGCCATTAAGAGTCCAACTCAGATGCAGCTTGTCACGGAAGAGATGCACACACCGTGGTCTCTCACAGAGTGACATTACATTTGTGCTTTCTTGTTTTGTTTTTTCACTTAATCATAGAACAGAGACTCAGTTTGTCTGGCTGCCTTTTGTGGAAGTGAGCAGTATAGTTGTAATCATGTCAGTCCCCGCATTTAGAGAGACAAGTTGAGGAGGAAATAGTTTTCATTGGACCCAGATTCTGTTGGCGAGAGAGACCAGGTTTCAAACTTACGCAGTGTAAGTACATAGTAAAAACACCCCTATAGTTCCAATGAAAATGTGGCTTTAATTTCCAACTGCCAAGGCATTTTCTGTTGCCTGCTTTAGCTCAGTAAGGAGCTTCTCCTGCAGCATGGATAAAACACCTTGATCACCCGTTTCAGGATCTCTTTTGTTGTCACAGCATAAACAATAGGGTGTAACATGGGGGGAATGATAATGTAGAGGATGGCCAATAGGTTAATAATATATTCTGGGATTCTGTCCAAAAATTCATATAGAAAAAAATTGAGAAAGGATGGCGTGTAGAACATCAGTATTACACAGACGTGGGAACCGCAGGTTCGAAGAGCCTTGAGCCGGGCGTCCATGGTTGAGAGCTGGAAGACGGCCCTGAGGATCAACCCATAAGATACAGCAATGAGCACAGCATCCAAGCCGCTTGCTATATTAGGCATGGCTATGCCATACCAGATGTTGACTGTGATGTCGTCGCAGGCCAGCCGGGTTATACTCAAGTAATCACAAAAGGTGTAAGGAAGATGGTTGGTTTTGCAGAAATTCAGCTGCTTCACGGTAAAGATGAAAGGAAAAACGATACAGAAACTTCTTGTGACAATTGCCAGCCCTATCTTCCCAATCACAGACTTGGTCAGCACGACGGTGTATCTCAGGGGGTCGCAGATGGCAACATAGCGATCAAACGCCATGGCCAGCAGGATGGCCGACTCAGCAAGAAATCTGACATGGATGAGAAACGTCTGGGTGAGGCAGGCAGCAAAAGAAATTTCCCCTGCTCTGAACCAGAACAGAGCCAGCATCTTGGGCACCGTAGTGGTAGAGATCAGCAGATCAGCACTGGCCAGCATGGACAGGAATAGATACATGGGCTCATGGAGGCTTTGTTCTGTTACTATGATGAATAGTAGCTGACAGTTCCCAAAAAGCGTCACAACATACACCAGACAGAATGGGATGGCGATCCAGACCTGAGACTCCTCATAACCGGGGATGCCGGTGAGGATGAAAGATACGATGTCAGAAAGAGTGTGATTGTCAGCTGGCATCTTGTACCTTTGCTTAGATCTTCCATTCGGTTTCCTGTAAGTAACAGCAAAAGAGACAGTCATGAGAACTCGAGTGTCAGTTGGGACTGGAGTGCATTTGTTGACAGTTTGACGGGTTTGCCTCAGGTGTCACGTGCAACTGGGGTTTCACTGAGCCCTCTCCCCCACCAGCCTGCGCTCCCTCTCACACTGTGACAAGCTGCAGACCTGCTCTGCATCTTACACTTACACCAGGATACAAACAGGTAGAGACACATCCAGCTGCAGTTACATGCGGGATCTGATCAGCCACTGCATATGAACCCACAGTAGAGAGGCTGCAGACAAATTAACCACCAGCTTCCCAGATTCACACCCCCACTGGAGTATAAACCCAAAATGTTACCGTCTTACCCTACACAGAGAACAGTACAGCGTAAGCTCATAGAATTCACCCGCTCAGTGAATGTGGAAAGGAATATACAACAGCTTTGCCCATCTAGCTATGATTTTCCAATGTGCTTCATTCCAACTCACTAGTTGAGGTAAAGCAAAAACAAGTTTATTAACAACCAAAGATAAATGTTAAGTAATTATAAGTTATAGCAAATAGATCAAAGCAGATTCCCTCACCAATAAAGAAAAATACAGACTAAGCTTAAGATGTTAACAAGATAGGAGATGTAATAGCAATTTCTCACCCTGCCATATGGCACATGCAGTGTGGCAGATTCTCAAGATACAAGCTGTGCTTGCTTTACAGGCTACATATTCCTTTTGCCTGGGTCCAGCGCTTCCCCGTGTTTCCAGGAATCTTCTAGTTTCGTGAGTGAACAACAAAAATGAAGCCACTCCTGCTCATATATAGCTTCAGCAGATGGTGGGAATCCTCCGTTTCAAAACTTCCTTCCCAGGCCAGTTTGTTGAAATTTACAGATGTCCCGAGATGGAGTTCAGAGTCACAGGGGCTGGTCACATGTCCCTGCAGAGTGATAGCAGCCATTATCCACAGGCCGTCTGGAGTATTCTCAGAAAGGCTCATCTGGTGGGAGATAAGTTTCTCCTAAGGCTTACTAGAATCTTAGAATCATAGAATATCAGGATTGGAAGAGACCTCAGGAGGTCATCTAGGCCAATCACCTGCTCAAAGCAGGACCAACAAAAATGAAATCATCCCAGCCAGGATTTTGTCAAGCTGAGCCTTAGAAACCTCTAAGGATGGAGAGTCCAACACCTCCGTAGGGAACCCATTCCAGTGCTTCACCACCCTCCAAGTGAAATAGTGTTTCCTAATATCCAAATTAGATCTGCATCACTGCAACTTGAGACCATTGCTTCTTGCTCTGTCTTGTTCAGTTGTTTCCCAAATTGCTCATTGCCCTGAATAGTCACTTCCCATCCAGCAATCTAGACCAAAAGCATCTTGCTTAGTGGGAGTTACCGAGGTGTAACCACAATTGAAGGTCAGATACATAGTCAATATTTATAACTTCAGATACAAAAGACATAAACACACACAAATAGGATAATCATATTCAGCAAATATGAACTTTTCCAATGACACCTAACATGACTTATCTTGTACAAATGCATCATAAGTATATCATAATAGTAGTGTGAAGAATGTGGTGCACAGTGTCACAGACAGAATAATAGATAGAATGAAAAAGTTCAAGTGACCGTACTTGTTGGGTGGGACCATAAATCCAGTGTGGAAACAAGGGTTAAAGGATATAATTTTAGGCCTATAAGTTATGTCAAGACACAGCACAATATGGCTAACTCTCTTTCTCACAATGCAAAACTTGAAAAAACTGACTGTCTGTCCACAGCGAAAGGAAAACACAGAACAAAGTTAGTGTAACCTAGCTTTGAAAATAAGGATGTTTTAAAACAAAAATGTAAAATTACCGAAAAGGGTAGGATATAATATAAAGATAATGTAAATTGTTAATAATTAGTGTATGTCATTAAAGGGTATATATATACTTGTATAACACTTTTTGAACTTTAAAGAAACTGAGGCAGAGATGCTCTCTTCCAGCTGTGTTCTTCCCCTGCAATTGCTTAGAATAAAGCTGCTTTGCATCCAAGGTCAAAAATCAACACAGACCAAGCCAAGCACAAAAAAACCAACAAAAACAGTAAAAAAAACAAGCCAAATTTCATGTTCCTGAAGCCAATGTAGTTTAAAAACGCTAAAAAAGAGAGTCAGCCAGCCTGAACTAAAATACCAAGCAAAGGGTCTCTAAAAAACACGCCCCAGAAAACCCAAGGGTGTAAAAAGAGAGCTCTCCCAAAAGTAAAAGCAAGCCAAAATTGCACAGCGTATATAATTTCCCATCCACCTCCCTCTTTTCTCTGGACGTACATGTGTAAGTATAAAAAACCTTAGGGTTTGGGGCATTAAAGTTTTTGTTTCCCTGAATAATGTAAAAGTGTTCCCAATACTTTTTGTTGTTGTTTTATTAATAAACATTTAGCCAATTGGCCATGTGTTCTGCCCAGGTGGCAAGCCTGAAAAGAAAAAATCCGGGTTGCCCTTATAAGTAAAAATGTTTTAAAAAAAACCCAGAAGGCCTAGGGGCTAGTTAAAAAGTCACCCTCCTTATTAAATCGGTAGTAAAACAAGGTTGTGATAATAAAAAGAAGCAGTTTAGCAATAAAAGCAAAATCAGGCCCAGGCAAGCAGGCAAGGCAACAAATAAAAAAAATAAAAACAGGTTAAAAACTTTAAGAGCATAGTAAAAAAAAAAAAAAAGCAAGTATAAGCATCGGGAATTTCAAATCCTCAGGACAATACTTTAAAAAGTGTAGTTTAAAAAATAAGCAAGAGGTTTTTTTAAAAAGTAAAAAGTTAACTCTAGTTGCTGAAAAAAATTAAGCAGTTAAATTTTGTAAAAATGCTAAAAAAAAAAAATCTTGGTTTCTTTGCAGCCATTTCAAAAAATGGTCTTTTTCCAAAAAAAAGCAATTATACAATGCTACTTAATTAAAATCCTGTTAAACTGCAAAAACTACAATCATGGTGTTTCAAATTGCTGTGTGTTTAAAGCAGGTGTTAAAGGTAAAAGGCATATAAGTAATTCTGGTAAAAACAATTATGTCCCTTTTAAGTAAAAATCCAAAAGCAAGCCAGAAAGCATCTGTTTTAATGCAAATTACCTTATTAATAAGGTAAAAGTCACTAAAATCTGGTCTGCCTATAAAACTAACACAAAAATATGGGGGTCATTCCTCTGTTTTGCCCACAATCACTAATTGCTCTAAAAAGGGTAAACGTATGACGTTTTTTCTTTCAAAAAAATATAAAAAGCTAATGCAAGCTAAATAGCAATCTCCTCACAACCTCCTCACAATCACAACCTCCTCAGGCAAGGAGTTCTATAGGTTGACTCTGTGCTGTGTGAAGAAGAACTTCCTTTTATTTGTTTTAAACCTGCTGCCCACTCATTTCAATGGGTGGCCCCTAGTTCTGCTATTGTGGGAACAAGTAAATAACTTTTCCTTATTCACTTTCTCCATGCCACTTATAATTTTATATACCTCTATCAGATCCCCCCTTACTCTCCTCTTTTCCAAGCTAAAAAGTCCTAGCCTCTTTAATCTCTCCTCATATGGGACCCGTTCCAATCCCCTAATCATTTTAGTTGTCCTTCTCTGAACCTTTTCTAATGCCAGTATATCCTTTTTGAGATGAGGAGACCACATTTGCACACAGTATTCAAGATGTGAGTTCACCAGGGATTTGTATAAGGGCAACAAGATATTCTCCGTCTTATTCTCTATCCCTTTTTTAATGATTCCTAACATCCTGTTTGCTTTTTTGACTGCCACTGCACACTGCACGGACATCTTCAAAGAACTATCCGCGATGACTCCAAGATCTTTTTTCCGAGTAGTTCTAGCTAAATTAGCCCCCATCATATTGTATGTATAGTTGGGGTTATTTTTTCCAAAGTGCATTACTTTACATTTATCCACATTAAATTTCATTTGCCATTTTGTTGCCCAATCACTTAGTTTTGTGAGATCCTTTTGAAGTTCTTCACAGTCTGCATGGGTCTTAACTATTTTGAGCAGTTTAGTATCATCTGCAAACTTTGCCACCTCACTGTTTACCCCTTCCTCCAAATCATTGATGAATATGTTGAATAGGATTGGACCTAGGACTGACTCTTGAGGAACACCACTAGTTACCCCTCTCCATTCTGAAAATTTATCATTTATTCCTACTCTCTCCCCACATTGCACATAAAATCCTTCTGGCTACCCCAAATTTTAGCCATTGTGCTAAAAAAAAAAGCTATTCAACACCGAAGGTTGTACCAAATAAACTCCACAAAAGTCAATATGCTTGTCCTGTTTTGTTGCTCCAAAACTCTGTAATAAAGTGATTTTACTAAAGGGGTGTATGTGGCATACAGTAAACAATAAAACTACAGTACTGTATAACGGGCAATGTACATGTGTTTATTTTTTTAAAAAGGTATGTAAAAAGTAAAAGTTTTCTTTGTAGGTTAAGAAAAGCCAAAAAAAGAAAAAAAACAACAACAACAACCCCAGAACAAGTTAATTCAAGACTGCAGCTAGCAAGCTGAAATGAAATGCTGGCCCTGTTCAAAAACGCAGCTCACAGCTAAAACTTGGCCAACAACCAAAAAAAATTACATTGGGTAAAATGTGTCCAAGTAGCTGTAAAATCTGCAAAATACAGCCAGGTATTAATAGAAACTGTTAAGTTTTTTATTCACAGGTAAAAAAAAGGCATTACACAAGAATCCTAAACAGCCTTGCCACACCTTGAAATCAAAAAATTGGGTCTATGTAAAGGTCAACCAGCGAAAAAATGCCCTGGCTCCACTCTAAAAAGACCCTAACACTGCTGTAAAGTACCAAAAACTAACAGTCCAAACCCATATTTTTCATTGCAAAAAACCTCCTCCGCCTCCAAATAATTCCACATTAATTGCTAATCAGCTTGTTCCTACTTCTAATACTTCTGTTTCTCCTCCTAAACAGCAAAACAAACAAACAAACAAACCAAAAAAAAAAACCAAGGTAAAGTGCTAGTAACCTCTCCCTTGTCCACTAACAAAGCTAACCTACATTCAGCATTTGCTAAAAAAACCCAAAGCACTACGGGCTAATGTGCTGGTATCCTCTCCCCTGTACAATGCTAAGCCACAATTGTCACAAAAAAAAAAAAAAATACTTGCTCAGCAAAACCTGCCAAAGTCCAAAAATTCTTAACTACAAAATACATTTAAAACTAACCCTGGTAATATATATGTATATATACACACTGGTAAAAAAAAAAAAAAAACACTTGTAAAACTCAGGCTTAAAAATGTGGTATTAATTAAATTTTAAAATTTATTCCACAGGTTGCACCCTGTGTTTTGGGGCAAATACCTTCAGTGTGTACTGCTTCCCCTGATTGGCTTTCAAATAAAAAATATCAAAAGTGCCTTATTGCCACAACCACTTCCCCTGTCATTATTTCCATTTTCACTACCACTATTACCCCTGTAATATACCCAAACACAAACAATACTGTTCATTCTAATAAAACCTAATGGCCAAGGCCGTTACATGTTAGTCATTTATTTAAGTATTGTCTACAAAATTTATTTTTAAGGTTCAAAACAAATTATATAAGCAAACCATAGAAGAAAAATCAGGGGGTTCTGTAAAAATAAACATATTTAATATTTTTACAAGGAAGCCTCAAAAATTAAAGTTTACAATACATGGGTTATAAAAAAATAAATAATTTAAAAAATAAAATGCTAGCAGTCCCAAAAGTTTGCAGCTTATATATAAAAAAGTTTTTATTGTTATTTAGTTTTCCAATTAGTAAATAAACAAACATATTCAAAAAATGTGTTTTGCCACTAAAAAACATTTATTTGTATTAAAATAATCCCAGTAACTAATAATTTAACCTGTATTATTTTGCAACATAACCCTTCTGATGCTATTAATGTTAATGCCTCTTAAAAATATTTAAAAATTGCTAAATAAAAAATGTGGTATAATGCTATGACCCAAAAACAATTATTAAAACACCAACATACAATAATTAATGCCACATTACAAACTGTAAAATTCACTTTGCCACTATCCACCTTTTAAATCACTTTCCTATATCCAAATTGCTCAAAGGGTGCTGCTATTTCCTTAGCACAGCAAAAACCATGGGTTTCCTTAAAAAAAATAATAGCTAAACACTTATAAAATGGTGCAAATAATGCAGCTGCAATTTAAAATATTTTTTTAAGCCCAACAGCATAATAAAAAAGTTAGGGCAACTAAAAAGGCCACTGGTCTTATTACTAAAGCACAGCTAACTCAGGTGCAAGCTAAAGTTGGTAAATTACATGCTATTTCTGCCCTTAGTGCAATAACCCAAAAGTTATTAACAAAAATGGTGTTAAACATCACCAAAGCAAAATAATAATATTAATAAAAAAATGCAGTAAAATCTAGTATGCTCAAAAATGCAAAATTTCCTAAACGACCAGCTAATAGCCATTCAAAGTAATCTTAAGCATCAGTCTTGGCCCACTGCCTTCGATAGTGCTTCAGAAATACCATCTAATTTGTAGCCATAAAAACATACTTAAAAGTTTTCAAAACACATGTGCAAGTACTTGCAGTTCTCCTTTCAAGCACATAAACCGGTTAAGGGGGTCTGGGCTACCACATACCAAATCCTGCCAGGCGCATAAGAAAAATGCATGTAAAATTAAATTATTCACCATAACATCTAAAAAATTAAACCACCTGGTATGCCTAGTCAATTTGTTGGTAGTCCTCTTAAAGTAACACCCAATATTTAAATTAAATTAAAAATTAATGTTTAATATTTTAACCCTCCACATCCCCTTAGCTTCAATGTGTAAAAAAATGAAGGCAAAAAAAGTTGTCAGTGTTTAACGGGGTTTATTAAAAAGGTGTAAAATAAAAAAACATCTTAACAAAATAGTTGCTTTCCAGGCTGGTAATAGCTTTGTGTATGTTAAGGCCACCACTTAATTAAATATTTAATTTCACCACAATTGCAAAGTACTACATTATTGATTGGCCAGCAAATAAAACCCTACAATTAAACCTCAGGTATTACATTTTTAATTAAACTAGTTTACTACCTAATTCATACCAAAATTTGTATTCACTCCTACCAAAAGTTGAAAAAATTTCTAATTTACAAAATCAAATCCATGTGCTACAAAATGTATATTAAATTAAAAACCATGCTTTTTATACAGCCTATACAGTATTTATTTTGTGTATTAATTATAATGCTATGTGTTATGTATTAAAATAGTAAAACAACCCTGGAATATTATAATATTAAAAATATTAATGCTAGTATTGTTTTCGATAGCATAAAAATATGTTGTTGTTGTAAAAAATGCAGTAATAAAAAATGTCTTTCATGTTCCTACTAACCATGAATTATTGTTATATTTAACTAAAATTTATAAAATATTCCTAACCCTGTTAAGCTAAAAAAAACAAAAATACAAGGCATAATGCATTAAAGGTTTAAAAATGTTAATTGTGCTGGACAAGCTCAAAAGGGCGGAATTGTGGAAACAAGGGTTAAAGGATTTAATTTTAGACCTATAAGACACAGCACAGTAAGGCTAACTTCCTTTTTCATAATACAAAACTTGAAAAAGCAGGCCGTCTGTCCACAGCAAAAGGAAAACACACAACAAAGTTAGTGTAACCTAGCCTTAAAAATAAGAATGTTTAAAAACAAAAATGTTACATTACCAAACAAGGTAAAACATAATATAAAAATTATGTAAATTGTTCTTCATTAGTGTATGTCATTAAAGCGTATAAATACTTGTATAACACTGCTTGTACTTTAAAGAAACTAAGGCAAAAATACTCTCTGCCAGCTGTGTTCTTCCCCTGCAATTGCTTGAAATAAATAAATAAATAAATAATTGCTGTGTCTAACTTGTTGTAACCAACCTAAACATAAATACTTAGTTTTTCCTCTACACCAGAAACACTCTCCTGCTCTGGAAGGTCTCCATTTCCAAAAAGGGAAGAGGGTTTGGATGGTTCTGGTCCCAGGTGAAGCAGGGTGGGCCCTCCTGGTGTTGTTGTCCACAGCAGAATCTCTCCATCACACATTTGCTACAGTTTACTCAGGGCTCACGCAGGGACTGTGAAAGTGAGTGAAAACAGCATTAAGAATCTCAAGGTCAGACTGTATCATCAGCTCAGATGAGACTCTGCTAATTCATATCAAATCTGTCTAGTATATGAAGCTTAGGCTGCATTTTTGTTTATTTGCTAGGTAATCTGCTTTAACCATTTTCTTATAATTTATAATCTCGGCTTGGTCACCCCAAGTGTTCATGGTCCTCCACACATTGAGGGAGAGGCGACCGGGTATTAAACATACATCCTGGCCAGATTAGACCAGCCAGGACAGTACTGCTCTGGGATCCTAGGCTGGAAAGCTGGTGTTTAGAGAGCCTGTGTGTAATGTCAGCTGGGTGTGTGTCTACGTGTGTGAATGCTGGTGAAAGTGCAGGCCGGAGGGCTTTGCAGATTGTCACAGCTGTGCAGGGTGAGTAGGAGCCCAAGGTGGTGGATTAGCAGGCTCAGTGGTACCCCAGATTCAGGTGGCACCCTGGGAGGAAACTGTCACAATCAGTATCAAAGGAGCCCTTAGAATCAGTTGCTCTTGGGTTATACAGTTTGGACATTTACAGCTATGCTCCTTAAAACCAGCTAATTTCTGCAACCGGACCAGACCCAGGTCTGGGGTCCTTGTGGGGTTAATGGAAGTTTTGCCTGAATGAAGGCCTCAGGATTTGGGGTGCCAAATATTTCAGGGCCTATGTAGATTTCCAATGAGGTTTACTCTGCACAGTCATGTAACCAAGAATGGCCCAGTCCAGGACCCTCTGATTTCAACACAAGACCCCCAGTGACGTCTGTGGGAGTAGATCAGGGTAACCCGGTGACCTCTTCCTAACACTGACCCTCAGCGCAGTCACAGGAGCGTTATCTCAGTGCCCGGCTCCCGTCCTGCCTCTGCAGTCAGAGTTACACCCTCAACCCTGTTCTATCCACCCTCAGCTCAAACATTTCCTGGGGTTCATGTGTTTCCATTCACCCCTTCACAGATTCCTTCCACACAAACGACTCACCAGGCTCTGGACCCAGCTGGGGAGGAGGAATCTCTGCCTGTGACCCAGTCGGGGAGCTGCAGGTGGTGGGGAAACTGCACTGACCGGGGCTGAGGTACAGGGATATTTATCCTGCTGCCCTGGGAATCCCAAGGGGGACTCAGAGCCAGCGGAGCCCCAGGGACCTGGCCTCTGTGACTGGCTCAAGTGGTGAAGATCAGCAGAGAATTAACTCTTTCCTTCTCTCACTAGTTTGATCTGATCATTTCTCCCTTTGTACATTATTTTCAAAAGTCATTGTGATAATGAGGATCTGGCAAAGAGTTCCCTGTTCTTTGCAAACAGCTCTCGCCTCAGGCCTGACAAACTCGTTTCACCTCACACAGGTCTTAGGGAATATTTACCCATAGAGAGCAGCATGTAATGTGTGTGCAGAAAGGTTGTAGAAAGATTCTCTGCACCTTGAAATCTTTAAACCATGGTCTGAGGACTTCAATAGCTCAGACATAGGTGAGGGGTTTATTACAGGAGTGGGTGGGTCAGATTCTGTGTCCTACGTTGTGCAGGAGGTCAGACTGGATGATCATAATGGTCCCTTCTGACCTTGAAGTCTATAAGTTTGAGTCCCTCATCCACTGCCCCAGGACACAGCACCCCTGATCTCTCTCCAGCCCAGCCACCCCCACAAACCCACCTGTATAGGGAAGAGAGCAAGCTCAGACTGGGTAAACAGGGCCCATCTGTCACGTTAATGAAATAATCTGGGATCATATAGACCATTGGTGTAACCAAGGTCCTGTAGGGGCACCAAATCTTATCTAAAGGTGGTCATATAAAGGTGTCTACGACCACATTATGGTCTGCTGATTATGATTATGTTATCTGTATGTGTGTATCTTTTTTGTAGCTAAATTTATGAATATTGGCGTATAGTGTCTGTATTTCAAACTTATGCTTCCTTGTGCGTGAAATCCCAGACAAGTTGCTGTTAGCTTGGCCTGGCCTTCCTGATGGCCCATCAAGTTCCAATCAAGCTAACAATGAAATTTGTAGATACCCGTCCACACCTGAGCTTTCCCAGGAATGTGGCCTGGCTGGTCAGGAACTGAATCTTGGAGAGTCATATGACTGATCCATGGGGCTATGAAACTCCATTTTACAACAGGACTCTGCATAGGAAGGAGGAGGGGGTCTCCACACACAAGAAAAAGTTGATATAAGCCTGTGAAAGTCCCCTCCATTTTGTCTTCAGTCTCCAGTCTTGCTCCTACTTCTGGATAGGATTTTGCTACAAATGGAAACTCTGGCCAAAGGATTCACTCCAGGGAATGTATTCCAGAGACTTTGATTTGAACCTGCAGTTTATTCTACTACTGATGCAAGCCTGAACCAAGAACTTTGCCATTACTGCATGTAACTGATTTCTTTTAACCATTCCTAACTCTCACCTATATCTTTTTCCTTTTTTAAATAAACCTTTAGATTTTAGATTCTAAAGGATTGGCAACAGCGTGATTTGTGGGTAAAATCTGATTTGTATATTTTCCTGGGTCTGGGGCCTGATTCTTTGGAATTGGGGAGAACCGTATTCTTTTATTGGGGTATTGGTTTTCATAACCATTTGTCCTCAGGTCAGGTGGCTGCTGGTGATGATACTGGGAAGCTGGAGTGTCTAAGGGAATTGCTTGTGTGACTTGTGGCTAGCCAGTGGGCAAAACCAAAATCTTTTCTATTTGGCTGGTTTGATTTGCCTTAGAGGTGGAGAAACCCCAGCTTTGGGCTCTAATTGCCCTATTGGAAGTAATTTGTCCTGACTTGGCCCTGTCAGTAAGGTCCCACCAGGAACAGCACCGTTACAGCGCCTGTAAGAGGCAATACTTCCCCTCTCACAGGCATAGAGTCTGAGTGTACCAAAAGCCTTTTAATAACAGAGAGAAACAATGTGGTATTATATTGGGGAAACACCACAAACAGGATTCATAAAACAAACCATGAATAAGAAGGCCTGCTCCCCACCCCCCCCAGTAAATGGGCTGTGTCCTTCCCTTTGGGTCTTGAGTCCTACAACCCCAAAAATCAGAGAGGTAGCCATGTTAGTCTGGAATTGCAGAAGTGACAAAGAGTCCTGTAGCACCGTAAAGACTAACTAAAGTATTAGAGCATAAGCTTTCATGCACTACTACCTACTTCATCCAATGCATTCAGTAGAAGTACCTACCCCCTGGATACTTCCACTGCATGCATCCAGTGGGTTTTGGAACCCCTCTCCCTTGCCCAGTGAGTGCTACCTAGATGATAGCGAGTCCTTCCATCGTAACAAAGCCAAGTACATGTCCACAGTCCTTGAGTCACATCATCAGGGTAACAACACTTTCTTATTCCTGCCCCAATCACAGAGAAACTGGGGATCCGACAGCAGCCAAAGTGACCATTTGGGCTGCTGTGAGCTCACGGTAGGCGGGGTGGGTGTGCCTATACAAATAAGATCAGCCCCTGAAGTTCTTTTCCACAACTTACCACAATTTACCACCAGATGTCAGGGTATAGCTCATCCTGACACTGCTTACATAAAAAAAAAACGTAAAATAATCAAACCTGAAAAATCAGGTGCAGGGCCCTCGGGCTTACCCACAAAATCCTCCCTCACCTTGGGAGTTTTCACCATGACTAAAAAGACTTGAGTGGTTCAGCTTAGAAAAGAGACCTCTAAGGGGCGGAGCGGGGGGAGGTGCATAAGATAGTTCTATAAAATCATCTCTGGTGTGGAGAAACTGAATAGAAAAGTGTTATTTACTTTCTCACAATATACAAAAACCAGACAAAATTAATGGGCAGCTGATTTACTACAAACAAGAGGATGCAATTTTTGGTGCAACATAGATGTAACTTGTGGAACTCCTTGCCAGGGGAATATAGTGACGGCCAAAACTACAACTGCATTCAAAAAAGAACTAGATACATGTATAAATGAGATCAAAATAGAAATAGATAAGTGCGTGGAGAATCAATCTGTCAATGGCAATTAGCAAAGACAGTCAGGGTGTTTCTTACAGTATGGGGAAGGGAACATAGTGACAGATGATGTGGGAGAAGCTGAACTACTCAATGGTTTTTTTGCCTAAGTCTTCACAGACAAGGGAAGCCCCCAGACCACTGTATTGGGCAACATAGTATAGGGAGGAAGAGAACAGCCCTCATTGGTGAAAGAGGAGGTGAAGGGCTATTTAGAAAAGCTGGATGTGCAGAAGTCCACGGGTCCAGATCAAACACATCCAAGGATATTGAGGGAGTTGGCTATTATCTTTGAACATTGGTGGTACAGAGAGGTCCCAGATGACTGAAAAAAGGCAAATATAGTGCCCATACTTTAAAATGGGAAGAAAGAGAACCTGGGAAACTACACACTGGTCTACCTCACCTCAGTCCCCTGTAAAATCATGGAGCAAGTCCTCAAGGAATCCATTTTGAAGCACTTGGAGAAGAGAAAGGTGATCAGGAACAATCAGCATGAATTCACCAACGGTGAGTCATGCCTGATCAACCTGACTGCCTTATAGGTTAAGATAACTGACTCTGTGGTCGAGGAGAAAGCAGTGGATGGAATATATCTTGACTTTATCAAACCTTTGACACAGTGTCCCACAGTACTCTTATCAGTAAGTTAAAGAATAAGGATGAGATGAATGGGCTAAAAGGTGGATAGAAAGCAGAGAAAGAGAGAAGGATTTAGGAGTTTGCAAATCCTTATGGAAGGTGCTGTAATGAAAAGCAAGTTACTGGGTTTAATATGGGGGTGACTGAGTATAATTCAAGGGCCTGCGTTATACAGGAGGTCAAACAGTTGTTTCTTCTGGTCCTTAAGATTATGAATCCCATGTTTAGTGTGGGGTGGGTTTGGGGGGTCTGTGCTGCCCTCTTGGGGTGGAGCTCCATGTCAAGAAGGCCCAGAATAGCCCAGTCAAAGCCACCCCTGCTCGGGTTCGGGGCTGTGCAGAGGAGGGCCATGCAATCCCTGCCCCGTCTCACTGAGGAGACTTGCTCTTGACTTCCATGCTGGCCCCAAAGTGTGCTCACTTTGCCAATGAGGAGGAAACTCTCCCAAGGTGACACAGCAGGTTGGTGGCAGAACCAACACTAGAACCCCTGTTTCCCAACGTGTAGCCCAGTGCACTTCCTACTGGCCCATTGCATGGCCCCCTTGACTTCTGCTCTCAGTTGCAATTAAGAGTCCAGCTCAAATGCAGCTTGTCTCAGAAGAGATGCACACACCGTGCTCTCTCACAGGGTGATATTACATTTGTGCTTTCTTGTTTTGTTGTTTCACTTTGTCTAAGAACAGAGACTCATTCTGTCTGGTTGCTTATTGTGGATGTGAGCGATGTTGTTGTTATTATGTCAGTCCCAGGATTTTAGGGAGACAAGGTGAGGAGGAAATAGCTTTAATTGGACCTAAGTTCTGTTGCAGAGAGAGGCCAGATTTGAGCTTACACAGTGTAAGTACCTAGTAAAAACACCCCTATACTTGAAATGAAAGTGTGGCTTTAATTTCCAACTCCCAAGGCATTTTCTGTTGCCTGCTTTAGCTCAGTAGGAAGCTTCTCCTGCAGCATGGATAAAACACCTTGATCACCCGTTTCAGGATCTCTTTTGTTGTCACAGCATAAACAATGGGGTTTAACATGGGGGGAATGAGCACGTAGAGGATGGCCAGTAGGTTGAGAATATAACCTGGGATGATGTGCCTAAATTGATATTGAAAATAGGAGAAAAAGGATGGTGTGTAGAACATCAGGATGACACAGAAGTGGGAACCACAGGTTCGAAGAGCCTTGAGCCGGGCTTTCTTGGACGAGAGCCGGAAAGTGACCCTGAGGATCAGCCCATAAGATACAGAAATGAGCACAGCATCCAAGCCACTTGCTATATTAGGCATGGCTATGCCATACCAGATGTTGACTGTGATGTTGTCGCAGGCCAGCCAGGCTATGCTCATGTAGTCACAATAGTTGTGAGGCAGGAGGTTGGTTTTGCAGAAATTCAGGCGCTTCACAATAAACATGAGAGGGAAAATGATACAGAAACTTCTTGTGACAATTGCCAGCCCTATCTTCCCAATCACAGACTTGGTCAGCACGGTGCTGTATCTCAAGGGGTTGCAGATGGCAATGTACCGATCAAATGCCATGGCCAGCAGGATGGCCGACTCGGCAAGAAAACCGACATGGATGAAAAACATCTGGGTGAGGCAGGCAGCAAAAGAAATTTCCCTCACTCTAAACCAGAATACAGCCAGCATCTTGGGCACCGTAGTGGTAGATAACAGCAGATCAGCAGTAGCCAGCATGGACACAAATAGATACATGGGCTCATGGAGACTTTGTTCTGTTACTATGATGAATAGCAGGAGAGAGTTCCCCAAAAGCGTCACAACGTACATCAGACAGAAGGGGATGGCGATCCAGACGTGAGACTCCTCCATACCCGGGATACCGGTCAGGATGTAAGTTGCAGGGTCAAAAATGGTGTAGTTGTCAGTTGGCATCATGTACCCTGACTTGGATCTTCTACTCAGTTGCCTGTAACTAACAGCAAAAGAGAGAATCAGTGAGAACTCGAGTGTCAGCTTGGACTGGAATGCATTTGTTGAGAGAATCATCAAAAACTTCATTGTGAGACAACTGCCTGCCATGTGGGATCGTAAATCCAGAAACACTCTCATAGTGTGGAACTGTAGGAGGAAGCGATCCTGAGAAATAAGATAAGTCATTGTATTAGAGTCCTAGTATTCTGGCTGAGGCCTAGGCTAAAGTAATGGTCAGAGTCTTGTTGATATGAAGTAAAATCAGGCTGTGAGCTAGAGGCAGGCCCTGCTCACATAATCTGTCAAGCACGGGGCTGATATTTCAAAGCCACCCGTTTCTAAGAGGCGCTGGGCACAGAGCGCTCACACAAAGACATTTCAGAATGGTGGTACAGTGGAGCCCGGTATAACGCGAACCCAGATATAGCGCGATTATTCCGTGGCTCCCAAGTCCTTGTTCTCTGTCCCTGGCAGGCGCACGACTGCGGCTTCTCTCCCATGCTGGGCAGTGCAGAGAGAAGCTGCGGCTGCCCTGCGAGGGACAGAGAACTCCGGACTGCAGGTGCAGGGCTGCGGCTTCACTCCCCGCTGCCCATCAGGGGAGAAATGCCGCAGCCCCGTACCTGCCTGACTGCAGCCTGGGAGTTCTCCTGGAAGCTGTGGCCCTGTGCTTGCCGAGACAGGGGACTCCGGGGCTGCAGGCACCCATGTTCTCTGTCCCTGGCAGGCACAGGGCCTGAGCTTCTCTGGAAGCCGCTGCCCCCACCTGCCGGAGACTGAGACCCCCCTATAATGCGACCCCGCATTTGGCGCGATGGGATTTCTTGGATCCCATTGTCGCGTTATAGCGGGGCTCCACTGTACCAGAACATCCCGATACCAACTGTGGCTGAGCTCCACTCTTGTCCCTGTGGGTCCCACGCATCCAGGTGGTTTATGCTAGCCTCAGAGGCTCACTTGAACCCTACACGTAGCCCTTCTCTCTCTAGGGCCAGAGTCACAGTCCATGACCCCTTTTCATCATAAGCCAACGAGGAGGCTGGTGATAGAATTCCCTGAGCCTCTGTTTTCCCTGTGGGCTTATTTCAGAACAGTTTAGCCACCTGTTCTGACAGGGCCAGTCTTCCCTTCCAAGGAGGTGTTTCTGTAATGGTGGATTGGGGGAACCCAGACTGTCCCTCTACTCGGGGTTCCGGCTCAGGGACTCTAATGACAGTAGCTGTTGGCAGCCAACCTTTCACTGCCAGAGTTGCTGCATTTCCGTGGGCCCCTTCCCCACAGCTCTCCCGTTTCTCTCTTCTTCACTCTTACCTTAGGGCTCCCTTATCAGTGGCTTCAGAGTGTCTTCATTACCCAGCCCTTCAGCCACACTTCCGCTCCTCTGGCTCCCTGGCTCCCCTTGGCGTGACTGGAGTGAGCCCTTTTATACTATCAGAGGGGTCTTAATTAGAGTCAGGTGTTCACATTTGCTTAACAGCCTCACCTGATTCTTTGGAGGTTAATTGGAGTCAGATGTTCCACCTAGTCTGGAACAGCCCCTGCTCTGGTCAGTCAGGGAACCGAAAACTGCTCATCCAGTGATCAATGTATCTGCCTTCTGCTACTCTGCTGTTCCCAGCTGGCCTGGGTCTATCACACAACACATTCCCTAAAGCGAAGAAGAACATGGTGACCCATCTGAAGTATAGTCAGGATGACAGTGTGATAGGTAACCAGCCACGTCAGGGGGTATCAACTATGTAAGAGGGTCTGAATGTAACTTGTTTGTATTGATGTATAAAATGGAGCCTCAAGGGGAATGTCTCTATCTAGCCGAGGGAGGAATGGAAAGTTCCTCTGTTCACTTATCTGGTCCATCGTTACGGGCAGACATGTATCAGTGGTCCGGGAGAGTTGTGGTATATTAGTATCACGCTTCATCAATAATAAACCTTGCTAAGTGCCTTTGTACGTTAGCGGTCTCGCCAGTCTATGTTATATTTACCTGTCCAGAGTCCAGAGCAATCTAGTAGCCACCTGGGTTGATTGCAGGCAGGAAGAACCTGGGTTCTCTCATTCGTGACATGATGTTCTGGGGAAGTCTTGGCAGGACGAATCAAAAATCTCATGGCAGAGCACCTGGTTTATATAGTAATCTTCCTTCATCGGGACCAATGAGTTTTTCACCGTCATGCTGTCATCAGTCGCCAATTGATGAGTGCTTGTTTTCTTCAATTATTTTTCTTATTCCTTATTTTATTCCTTCATCAGTTTCTTGGGGAGTGATCCCATGCTGGTTTCAGTCACAGCTATTTTGTCCCCATTGATGGGTGCCTGCCTCATCATTAAAGTTGACAATCTGCCCTCCTTTGACATCTCAGTAAGGGTGTGTTGCAGTCTCCTGGTGCCTTTTACGTCTGTCCTTGCTTCCTCCCTAGAACATCTTTCAACACACATATTCCTCATTCACACACGAAACAGGTTTGATTTGCACAGAACATTTGAACAGGCCCATCAAATTGCAGGAGAAAACAATCATGGCATTCTTTCACTTATTTCAAAATGCTACTTTTAAACCTACAACAAAGCGGTGACCCTACATGTGTGTTACTGCTATGGAAGTAGGAAAACAAAGGGAGGGTTTAAGCAGCCATTTTAAGTTGTTAGAGATAGAGCAATTGTTAGGCTAAGTTTTAGTTTAACATTGCAAGATTTGTAGAAGTAAAGCTTAGGTTAGAAGCAAGTAAAAAAGAGCAAAATAGTTGGCAAAATAGTTATAGTAACCTAGCTTTAAAATAACAATGTTTAAAATAAGTAGCAAAAAAAAAAATTAAAATAGAAAAACATAATATAAATAAACTGCAAATGTTTCTAATTAATGCATGTTATAAAGGAGTATAAATATTTATGTAAAATTGCTTCTATTTTAAAAAAAACTAAGGCAGAGATGCTTTCTTCCAGCTGTCTTGGGTTTGTTTGTTGTTGTTGTTTTTTCTAATTGCTTAAAAGAAAGCTCTCTCTAACTTGTTGTATCCAACCTAAAGGTAAGAACTTAGTTTTTCCTCCACAATTTGGTGCCATGACTCGAATGATAACGCCCGGCTAAAATAGTGGCAGCTGCTGCGGATGGTTCTCCTTCAACCTCCAAAGGCACCAACTCAGATGTAACAAGGCCTTTTAAAATCCCCATTGGGGTGTCAAGAAAGGACTGACCATAAAGCCATCTGTCCCTTTTGGGCTCACACCATACAAACCATTTAATTTTGCAACAAAATCAGACACAGTAAGTTGCTTACGCTGGGCTGGGAAATCAGGATAAACCCATGTGTGGCTTAGGTCAGACCTATCTGGGTTAAGGCATTGTGGTAATGTCCTCAAAAGAGGTTGTGGTGACCTCTCAGGTAAAAACACAGGTGTGTTCAGTCCGGCTGAAAAAGTTAAGGAGTTGTGGTAATCCCTAATTATAGGTGTTGTGGTAATGCCCAGGGTGTTGTGGAGACACCCTCAGAGAGCTTTTGGTGACCCCTCAGGTAAGGTTTTGTGGTAAACGCTCAGGTAATAAAAAATTAATGCATTTTGGTATAAATTAATAAAAAAGGCCTTGGAGTGTAAACCATGTAAAAAAGTAAAAAAAATTTCTTGTGAGATGCTACCACTGCAGATTTTTTCCTAAAGTCTGTGGTTTAAATCGCTATCCCAGTGAACGGGGCACCCCACATGTTTAAGAAAAGAGTAAAAATCAGTCCAAGACTGTCCCCGCTTGAGCAAAGGATACCCTTGCTCATTATTTATATGTAACTTATAGTCCTAAAACTTGTAAGTACTTAAAAAATTAAAATTTTTACATGTGCAATAATCCATCTAAATAATTTCCACTAAAAAGTACCTTCAATTTAAATAAAATTATACATCTTAAAGGTGCTCCCTAAGCCATAAAGGGTAAAAATTAAAAAGCTTCCAAATTCCTCCCTATTTCAAACTATTTTGTTAACCCCTTCGGCTTTTTATATCCCCAGTTAGTTAAAGCTAAAAGAAAAAAAACAATGGTTAAATCAAAAGGCAGCCTCAAATAAAATATTTTAAAAAGCTGCTTTGTTTCCAATATCAAAAATTAACACAAACCATGCCAAGCATAAAAAACAACAAAATTTAAAAGCTTCAAAAATTAAAAAACACAAACAAAACATTAAGAAGAAAAGCCAAGCTTCATGTCTCTAAAGCCGGTGTGGTTTGGGAATGCTTAAAAAGCCACAATCAGCCGGCCTGAACTAAAATACCAAGCACAGGGTCTCTATAAGAGATGTCCCAAAAAAACAAAGGGTGCAAAAAACCAGCCCTCCCAAAAGTTAAAGCAAGTCAAAAACTGCACATAGTTTTTCCTCCACACTGCCTTGAAAACATCTTCAAATACAAGATTCTGGCTGATGCATCTTTACCAATGGCACATGAGGCCATTCCTTCCTGCTTTGAGGAAGAGTGACAGACAGAATATGGTCAAATCATATCATATATCAATACATTTAAAATACATACTTTATTATTCTATATTCTTCTTTATACATTATAGAAAATGCAATCATAAAATTCTAGTGGTATAATTGTCATTGGGTGGTTCACTTTGAGGCCTGTTGTGTGAACTGTCTGTGCAGAGCTGGGACAGGACACAGCGAGAACACACACACCTCCAACATTTTACCACACGGGTGACCCATGACAGGTTATGTACTGCCCCTCTAACGTGACAACTCCATTCCATTTCCCCTTCACATATTCCTTCCATGCAAATGACTCACCAGGCTCTGGCCTCAGCTGGGGAGGAGGAATCTCTGCCCGTGACCCAGTCGGGGAGCTGCAGGTGGCGGGGAAACTGCACTGAGCGGGGCTGAGGTACAGGGATATTTATCCTGCTGCCCTGGGAATCCCAGCAGGGACTTAGAGCCAGTGGAGCCCCAGGGACCTGGCCTCTGTGACCGGCTCAGGTGGTGAAGAGCAGCAGAGAATTAACCCTTTCCTCCTCTCGCCTGTTTGATCTGATCATTTCTCCTTTCGTATATTGTTTACAAAGGTCATTGTGATACTGAGGCTCCCAGCAAAGAGTTCCCTGTTCTTTGCAAACAGCTCTCACCTCAGGCCTGACAAACTCACTACACTTCTCTCACGTCTTATGGAATATTTACCCATAAAGAGTAGCATGTAAGGTGTGTGCAGAAAGCTTTTAACTTCTTATGCTTCATAAGCTTTCGTGGGCTAATACCCACTTCGTCGGATGCATGCAGTGGAAGTATCCAGGGGCAGGTATAAATAGGTAGGCAAGAACCAGGTAGGAGATAACAGGGTTAGTCCAATGAGGCTTAACCAGCTTGTTATCTCTAATCACGGGGGTGAGGTATTACTCTAGCAGCTGAACTGGAGGTGTGAATAGCGAGAGAAGAGAAGCTGCTTTTGTAGTTAGCTAGCCATTCAAAATCTCTATTCAGTCCCAAATTGATTGTGTCAAATTTGCAAATGAATTGCAGCTCTGCAGTCTCTCTTTGCAGTCTGGACTTGAAGTTTTTTTGCTGCAAAATGCTGACCTTTAAATCTTTTATGGTGTGTCCAGTAAGGTTGAAGTGTTCTCCCTGTTATCTCCCACCTGGTTCTTGCCTACCTATTTATACCTGCCCCTGGATACTTCCACTGCATGCATCTAACAAAGTGGGTATTAGCCCACGAAAGCTTATGTTCTAAAACTTTAGTTAGTCTTTAAGGTGCCACAGGACTCTGTCACTTCTGCAATTCCAGACTAACACGGCTACTCCTCTGATTCTTATGCTTCGTAACCATTGGAAAAGGCACGTCCAGGTAATAGTTAAGGAACAATATATTGATATTGACAGTGTGAATTATGGACTTGGAGTAGAAGTCCGTCACCAGGACAGTGTGTTTTGGTGATGGCCATTCCAGGAGGGTGCTGTTATTATGCCCTGGTTAGCCAGGGATATAATGCCAGGCTCAGTTCTCCAAACTGAGAACTTGCTCCGGCCCAAAATTACCAATGCAAAACCATCAGAGACAACTGCAAACAATCAACACCACTTGGAGGTAAATGAAGGAAGATTACAACACACGGGGTTGCCCTGTCTATGAACAGAGACAAATGACTGTTTCAGGAGAACACAGAGAGAGGTGAGGCCCTCTGGATCCTTTCACTGAGGAGATATCTCGTGGTGCAGTGACGTTCTCATGAAAAATTGGATCCTGAAGTCAGAGGGTAACGAGGTGACTCCCAATCTTGGGAGCCCCAAGAACTATCATAATTGTTTGTTTACAGACTGCCTTTAGTCTCACTTCATCCAACCTTCCTGAAAACCTACATGAGTGTGTGCGGTGTCGATGTCCTTTCAGTCCCGGGATATTAGAGAGATAAGGTGGGGCAGGGAATATCTTTTACTGGATCGACATCTATCGGCCTGTTCATGGGTTCACCGGGGCCTGAACTGTGGCCTGCCCCCCTGCACTTCCTGTTTCCCCAAGGCCCTGACTTGACCCACCCCTCCCCCTGAGACTGCACCCCCTCCTCCTCCCCAAGCCCCACTCTCACACCAGCCCTTCCCCTGAGCCCCAGTCCTGCTTCTCCTACTCTCCTGAGGCTCCTTTCCATCCTTTCTCCCCAAACCCTCCCCTCACACTGCCCCTCCCTCTGAGGCCTCACTATTCTCCTTCTACCCAGGCCCCCGCCCTGCACCCTGAGGCCCCATCCCATCCCTTCTCCCTGAGCCTGTGCCTGTCACTGACCCGCCCCCTAAGACATCAGTCTACCCCTTATCCTCAAACCCCATCATCATACTACCTCTTCTCCTAAGGCCCCATCCCACTGTGACACTTTGTACTCTGGGGAACTCCCAGCACCCCCATGTTCCAGTGGGCCCCCTGGATGATAGAGATACAAAAGGAGCACTTAAAGACAATAGAGTCATTGCAGAGAAACTAAATGAATTCTTTACTTCAGTCTTCACGGCTGAGGACGTTAGGGAGATTTCCAAACCTGAGCTGTCTTTTGTCGGTGAAAAATCTGAGGAATTGTCACAGATTGAAGTGTCACTAGAAGAGGTTTTGGAATTAATAGATAAATTTAATTGTAACAAGTCACTGGGACCAAACAGCATTCACTGAAGAGTTCTAAAAAAACTCAAAGGTGAAATTGCAGAATTATTAACTAGAGTTTGTCACCTGTTCTTTAAATCAGCTTCTGTACCCAATGACTGGAAGATAGCTAATGTAACACCAATATTTAAAAAGGGCTCTAGAGGTGATCCTGGCAATTACAGACCGGTGAGTCTAGCGTCCGTACCAGGCAAATTAGTTGAAACAATAGTAAAGAATAAAATTGTCAGGCACATAGAAGAACATAAATTGTTGGGCAAAAGTCAACATGGTTTCTGTAAAGGGAAATCATGTCTTACTAGCGTTCTCTGAAGGGGTCAATAAACATGTGGACAAGGGGGATCCAGTGGACATAGTGTACTTAGATTTCCAGAAAACCTTTGACAAGGTCCCTTACCAAAGGCTCTAACGTAAATTAAGTTACCATGGGATAAGAAGGAAGATCCTTTCATGGACTGAGAACTGGTTAAAGGACAGGGAACAAAGGGTAGGAATAAATGGTAACTTTTCAGAATGGAGAGGGGTAACTAGTGGTGTTCCCCAAGGGTCAGTCCTAGGACCAATCCTATTCAACTTATTCATAAATGATTTGGAGACAGGAGTAAACAGTGAGGTGGCAAAGTTTGCGGATGATACTAAACTGCTCAAAATAGTTAAGACTCAAGCAGACTGTGAAAAACTTCAAAAGGATCTCACAAAACTAAGTGATTGGGCAACAAAATGGCAAATGAAATTTAAGATGGATAAATGTAAAGTAATGCACATTGGGAAAAATAACCTCAACTGTACATACAATATGATGGGGGCTAATTTAGCTACAACTACTCAGGAAAAAGATCTTGGAGTCATCGTGGATAGTTCTTTGAAGACGTCAATGCAGTGTGCAGCGGCAGTCAAAAAAGCAAACAGGATGTTAGGAATCATTAAAAAAGGGATAGAGAATAAGACGGAGAATATCTTGTTGCCCTTATACAAATCCCTGGTGCACTCACATCTTGAATACTGTGTGCAAATGTGGTCTCCTCATCTCAAAAAGGATATACTGGCATTAGAAAAGGATCAGAGAACGGCAAGTAAAATGATTAGGGGATTGGAATGAGTCCCATATGAGGAGAGATTAAAGAGGCTAGGACTTTTTAGCTTGGAAAAGAGGAAAGTAAGGGGGGATATGATAGAAGTCTATAAAATTATGAGTGGCGTGGAGAAAGTGAATAAGGAAAAGTTATTTACTTATTCCCATAATAGAAGAACTAGGGACCACCCAATGAAATTAGAAGGCAGCAAGTTTAAAACTAATAAAAGGAAGTTCTTTTTCGCACAGCGCACAGTCAACCTGTGGAACTCCTTGCTTGAAGAGGCTGTGAAGGCTAGGACTATAACAGGGTTTAAAAGAGAAGTGAATAAATCCATGGAGGTTAAGTCCATTAATGGCTATTAGCAAGACTGGGTAGGAATGGTGTCCCTAGCCTCTGTTTGGCAGAGGGGAGTGATGGATGGCAGAAGAGAGATCACTTGATCATTACCTGTTAGGTTCACTCACTCCGGGGCACCTGGCATTGGCCATTGTCGGTAGACAGGACACTGGGCTGGATGGAACTTTAGTCTGACACAGTACGGCCTTTTTTATGTTCCTCTGTTCTTATGTTCTTATGTTCATCCTTGTAAAATGATTGTGTGGTATCCAGCACAAAGTATTTTATGTCGGGTTTCTTTGGAAGGCTAATGATGCTCTGAGCATTGTTGCTGCAGAAATGTTACACTAATCGTTATAGTAATGTTATAGGTTAGAATTGTTATAGTAATGTTATAGGTTAGAATTTCATGGATATAGTTATGAGGCTGAAAATGTGTCCTCATGGCTTAAAGCAAGCCCAGGAAAAAACTCTCCAAGAACAGAAATGCAGTTCACACCTCATCAGGGCATGTACGGAACAATCCCAGTCTAGACAGCAACAAAATGATCTGTTGAACTCTCAAGTGATTCACTCTCCTTCCTTTGGACACTTTGGGACTGCAATGAGGTAATGCTCACCTGACTCTGAATGAGGGGCAATGCCAAGAAGGAAGAAAGAACATGATAAAAGGGAGAGACGTTTGCCATTCTCTTCCTCTCTCTTCCACCTCTATCGACAGATACCACCAACAAGTGACTGAAGCACTGATCAGAGGGGAGAGCTTGGCTGCAGTGTTAATATCATCTTAGAATGTGTTTTGCTTTTATTTCATTTGACCAAATCTGACTTGTTATGCTTTGACTTATAATCGCATAAAATCTACCCTTATAGTTAATAAACGTGTTTGTTTATTCTACCTGGAGCCATGTGTTTGGTTTGATGTGTGTCAGAGACTCCCCTTGGGATAACAAGCCTGGTACATATGATTTTTTTTTTCTTAAATTGATGGGCTCGTATAAGCTTGCAGCAGGCAGTGGGCAAATCCACAAATGGGAACACATGTCCTGCATACGGTGAAGAGGATGATATTGCTGCATATCTGACTACCTTTGAAAGGCTGTGGGTAATACATGAAATCCCTGATGCTAAGAGATTTTCTTATGTGACCCAGGTTTTGAGAAGGAACTGTGGGAGGGGCTGAGGGCTGGGGCAGAGTACTGGGGTGGGGGCTGAGAGCTGCAGAACGCGGCGAGAAATAAGGAATTCAGAGTGTTGGAGGAGGCTCTGGGGTGGGGCAGCCTGTGATCAGTTACAAAAGCATCTCACAAAACTGGGTGACTGGGCAACAAAATGGCAGATGAAATTCAGCATTGATAAGTGCAAAATGATGCACACTAGAAAACACAATCCCAACTACACATGTAGAAGGATGGATTCTCAATTAGCTCATAACATCCACTAAAGAGATTTTGGAGTCACTATGGACAGTTCTCTGAAAAACTCCACTCTATGCACAGCAGTGGTCGAAAAGACTAATAGATCATTAAGAACCATTAGGAAATGGATAGAAAATGTTATACTGCCAGTGTATAAATCCATGGTACGCCCACACTGTCAATAGTGTGTCCAGTCCTGTTGCTCCATCTGAAAAAAGATATAGTATAATTTGGAAACGGTCAGAGACGGGCAACAATGAAAATAGTGGGTATAGAATGGCTTCCCTATGAGGAAAGCTAAAAAGACTTGGACTGCTCGTCTTAGCAAAGAGATGGCTAAGGAGGGATATGACAGAGGTATATAAAACATGATTGGCATGGCAAAAATGAATAGAGAAATCTATTTATTTTTTCACACATTACAAAAACCAGGGATTACCTGGGGAATTTAATAGGCAGCAGATTTAGTACAAAACAGAGGACATATATTTTCATGCAAAACAGATGTAACCTGTGAAACTCATTGCTGGGGCTGTAGTGATGGCCA
>ML677466.1:228708-328334 GCA_007922305.1 Dermatemys mawii | reverse complement strand
GGCACAGTGGTCTCATGGTCCCAGGCTGCACCCTGGGGATCCCGTCCCGGATGTCATCCAGGGTCTACATCTCCCTGCCATGAAGCCCCTTTTCCCTGGAGTTACAGGACTGGCCAGGGTAGAAAGGAAGGATCCTTTTCTCTTTCAGTGATTTACAGCAGGATTAAGAAAAACTAACCTAGAGTTGGTGTGTAACAAAGTCTGTAACTAACTCTCCACCTGCCTCCTTCACCCCAAGCCAGAGGGCTCCCCGTCCCCTACCTCAACTATAAGCTACTGGAAAATGGGGAAAATTAAACAGGTTGTGAACTTCAATGAGGTACAAACCTCGATCGGATGAGGTCCTGGATGATTGGAAAAAGGCAAATATAGTGCCCATACTTAAAAAAGGGAAGAAGAGGAATCTGGGAACTGCAGATGGGTTAGCTTCAGCTCAGTCCCTGGAAATAACATGGAGCAGGAACTCAAAAAATCCATATTGAAGCACTTGGAGGAAAGAAAGGTGATCACGAACAGTCAACATGGATTCATCAAGATCAGGTTGTGCCTGACCACTTTGTGTTGAGGTAACTGGCTTTGTGGATATGGGAAAAGGTGGTGATGTGATATATCTTGACTTTAGCAAAGCTTTTGATATCGTCTCCCACAGTATTTTCACCAGCAGTTAAAGAAGTATGGGCTGGATGAATGGACTGTAAAGTGGACAGAAAGCTGGCTAGATCATTGGGATCAATGGGTAGTGATCAATGGCTCCATGTCTAGTTGGCAGCCGGTATCAAGTGGAGTGCCCCAAACAGGTGTCACCTCAGGCCTGACAAACTCACTACACCTCACACAAGTCTGAGGGAATATTTACCCATAAAGAGTAGCAGGTAAGCTGTGTGTAGAAAGCTCATAACTTCTCAATCTTCCTAATCATTGCAAAAGGCCTGTCCGGGTAATAGTTAAGGGATAACATATTGATATTGACTGTGGGCTTTATGGACTGGGAGTAGAAGTCAGTCACCAGGTCACTGTGTTTTGGTGATGGCCATTCCAAGAGGGTGTCTTCACCCCGCCCTGGTTAGCCAGGGATGTAATGCCAGGATCAATTCTCCAGCCTTGCTCTCGCTCATGATTATCAGTAGAAAACCATCAGAGACAACTGGAAACTATCAACACCACTTACAGATAAATGAAGGGACATTATAACAGATGGGGGTTGCCCTGCCTAGGAACAGAGACAAAAGACTCTTTCAGGAGAACACAGAGCCGAGAGAGGCTTCTAGAGCCTTTCACTGGGGACCCATCTTGTGTTGCCGGGAAGTTCTCATGAAAAATTGGATGCTGGTTCTTGTTAATCCAACGAGCTCTGGAACAGACTAAACTTGGGGAAGGAGGGAACCTACTTTCTTAGCTATGAAAGGACAAATGCAGAGTCCTACACTTAGGACTGAAGAATCCCACACACCACTACAGGCTGGGGACCGACTGGCCAAGCAGCAGTTCTGCAGAAAGGACCTAGAGGTTACATTGGATGAGAAGCTGGATATGAGTCAGCAGTGTGCCCTTGTTGCCAAGAAGGCCAACGGCATATTGGGCTACATTAGTAGGAGCATTGCCAGCAGATCAAGGGATGTGATTATTCCCCTATATTGGGCGCTGGTGAGGGCACACCTGGGGTCCTGTGTCCAGTATTGGTCCATCTCCCCCTCCCAAATAGAAGTGATATGGACAAATTGGAGAGAGTCCGGCAGAGGGCAATGAAAATGATTGAGAGGCTAAGGCACATGAGTTACAAGGGAACTGGGGTTATTTAATCTGCAGATGAGTGAAGAGGGATTTGAACCAGCCTACTCTACCTGAAGGGGGGTTCCAAAGAGGATGGAGCTCAGCTGTTCTCAATGGTGGCAGACACAACAAGGAGTAATGGTCTGTAGTTGCAGAGGGGGAGGTTTACGTTGGATATTAGGAAACATTATTTCCTTAGGAGGGTGGTGAAGCACTGGAATGGGTTACCTACGGAGGTGGTGGAATCTCCTTCTTAGACGTTTTAAAGATCAGGCTTGACAAAGCCCTGGCTGGGATGATTTAGTTGGGGATTGGTCCTGCTTTGAGCAGGGGTTGGACTAGATGATCTCCTGAAGTCTCTTCCAATCCTAATCTTCTATGAGTCTATGAAGGGGAACTATAACCCAAGTCCTCATTTCATGATTTTATATTGTAACCATTTGTTTCCATCTCTGTTGTTTCTAGTTAACCCTCCTTTCATTTTAACTAAACCGTCTTGTTTTATTATTAATGCTTACAAGCGCCATGTCAGGGTTCCCTCCCTACTCTGAACACTGGGGTACAGGTATGGGGAACCACATGAAAGCCCCCCTGAAACTTATTTCTACCAGCTTTAGTTAAAAACTTCCCCAAGACACAAATTCCTTTCCTTGTCTTTGGACGGTGTTGCTGCCACCACCAAGTGATTTAAGCAAAAATTCAGGGATGGGTCACTTGGAATCCCTGTTCCCCCACAAATTCCCCAATCTCCTTCACCTCATCTCTTGGGGAGGCTTGAGAATAATATACCAACCAATTGCCTTTAATGTAAGTACAGACCAGAGCCTTTATCTTTAGGACACTAAAATCAATCAGGTTATTAGAAGAACTTTTTTATAAATGTAACCCTTCTGCCTGTCAGAATTGGCAGCAACAATGGCTGGGTTCAGTATCCAGGAGTTCCGTTCCAATAACACAATACAAAACCGGCTCGAGTCCCACCCAGTGACCTGGAAAATCACATACCACCTCTTTGGGCACCTGTCACGTTACTGAAATAATTTGGGGTCATATAGATCATTGGTGCAACCTAGGTCCTGTAAGGGCCCCAAATCTTATGTAAACGGGGTCATATAAGGTGTCTATGACCAAGTTATGGTTTTCTATTTATGATTATGCTATAGGTATGTGTGTAGCTTTTTTGTAATTATAGTTATGAATACTGGCTACTTGCTTGGTTAGTTATAAGTAGACTTTGGAAAGCAGCTGGCTAGCTGTCCGAGGAAAAATTGTTGTCAGTAAATGCCCAGTCAAGAACCAATCAAGCTACCAATGAACTTTGTAGATGCCTGCCCACACCCAAGCTTCCCCAGGAATGTGCCCTGGCTTGTCAGGAACTGACTCCTGGAGAGACATGTGACTGGACCACATGGCTCTGAAACTCCATTTTATAACTGGACTCTGCATAGGAAGGAGGAGAGGGTCTGCACCCACAAGAAAAAGTCTATATAAACCTGGGAGAGACCGCTCCATTTTGTATTCAGTCTGTCATTCTTACTCTGGAGGAATTCTTGCTAGACACAGAAGCTTTCAACAAAGGACTGTTTGACCCATCCCTGCAGTGGATGTATTCCAGAGACTTTGATTTGAACCTGAAGTTTATTCTACCACTGAACCAAGAATTTTGCCATTACAGCATGTAATTGATTTCTTTTAACCATTCCTAACTCTCACCTTTATCTTTTTCCTTTTCTAAGTAAACCTTTAGATTTCAGATTCTAAAGGACTGGCAACAGCGTGATTTGTGGGCAATATCTGATTTCTATATTGACCTGGGTCTGGGGCCTGATTCTTTGGAATTGGGGAGAATGGTTTTCTTTTATTTGGGGTATTGGTTTTCATAACCATTTGTCCCCAGGATGAGTGGCTGTTAGTGGTGATACTGGGAAACTGGAGTGTCTAAGGGAATTGCTTGTGTGACTTGTAGCTAGCCAGGGGGCAAAACCAAAGTCTTTTCTGTTTGCTGGTTTGGTTTTCCTTAGAGCTGGAGAAACCCCAGCTCTGGGCTCTAATTGCCCTATTGGAAGCAATTTGTCCTGATCTGGCACTCTCGCTTGGGTCCCACAGCACCGTCACAGCGCCTCTAAGAGGCAATTCTTCCCCTCTCACAAGCAAGGTGTCTGAGTGTACCAAAAGCCTTTTAATAACAGAGAGAAACAATGTGGCATTATATTGGGGAAACACCACAAACAGGATTCACAAATCAGACCATGAACCAGAAGGCCCGCTCCCCACCCCCCAAGTAAATGGGCTGTGTCCTTCCCTTTGGGTCTTGAGTCCAGCAATCCCAAAATCACCCAAAGTCCCAAAAGTCCAACAGCCCAAAAGTTTCTGCAGAGTTCAAAAGTTCATCTGCAGAATTTTACCTCCCAGCCTGGGTGGAAATGGGGGGCCATGTTACTGGGCACCTTATGTGGTCCAAGGCCGACTGCTCCGCCTCTCTGTGGGGTTCTGCTACAGCCCTCAACGCGAGCCACTCTGCTCCGCTGGCCGTCCCACAAACTGCTCTGCCAGATGCTCCATTCCACCAGCTGTCCTAAGAACTGCTCCACTCCACCGTCCTCTTCATTCCACTCCATCAGCTGCTCCACTAGCTGTCCCACAAACTGCTCCACTCCATCAGCTGTCTCACAAACCACTGTGCTTCACCAGCTTCTCAGCAATATATCTTCAGGTCCCCCTACTTAATAGAGTGTTCTGTGACTTCAGCTCATAATAAGGAAGCCTTAGTACAAGTGCACCACAGAGCCTAAAAAGAATTCAGTGCAGCAAGCTGAAACTAGATTTCTAGTGGAATCAAAAATTAGCTCTGATATTCCACAATGAAGAGACATGGTGCAAGACACTTGTGGGGCCTTAGACAGAGACCTCAACAAAACATAAGAATAACAACCCACAACCTTTCCCAATTCAGTGGGTTTTGGATCCCCTGTCCCTTGCCCAGTGAGTGCTATCAAGGTGATGGTGAGTCCCTCCATCGTAACAAAGACCAAGTACATGTCCACAGTCCTTGATTCACATCATCAGGGTAACAACACTTTATCATTCCTGCCCCAATAACAGAGAAACTGGGGATCTGACAGCAGCCAAAGTGATCATTTTAGCTGCTGTGAACTCAGGGTAGGCGTGTCTATACAAATAAGATCAGCCCCTGAAGATCTTTTCCAGAATTTACCATAATTCACCACCAGATGTCAGGGTAGAGCTCATCCTGACACTCCTTACATGAAGAAAAAAAAGTAAAAAATCAAACCTGAAAAATCAAGTGCAGGGCCCTCTGGCTTCTCCACAAAATCCTCCCTCATCTTGGGAGTTTTCACCATGACTGAAAAGACTTGAGCGGTTCAGTTTAGAAAAGAGACCTCTAAGCGGGGATATGTCAGAGGTCTATAAAATCACGTCTAGTGTCAAGACAGTGAATAGGAAAATGTTATTTACTTTCTCACAATATACAAAAACCAGGGGTTACTCAAGGAAATTAATGGGCAGCTGATTTAATACAAACAAGAGGATGCAATTTTTAGTGCAACACAGATGTAACTTGTGGAACTCATTGTTAGGGGAATGTAGTGATGGTCAAAGATATAACTGCATTCAAAAAAGAACTAGGCACATGTATAACTGGGATCAAAAAAGAAATAGATAAGTGTATGGAGAATTGATGCATCAATGGCTATTAGGCAAGACGGTCAGCGTGACTCTTACTGAGTGGGGAAAGGAAGATAGCAACAGATGATGTGGGAGAAGCTGAATTACTCAATGTTTTTTTTTGCCTTAGTCTTCACAGACAAGGGCAGCCCCCAGACCGCTGCATTGGGCAACACAGTATCCGGAGAAAGAGAGCAGCCCTCAGTGGTGAAAGAAGAGGTTAAGGGCTATTTAGAAAAGCTGGACATGCACAAGTCCATGGGTCCAGATCTAACGCATCCAAGGGTGTTGAGGGAGTTAGCCATTATCTTTGAACATTGGTGGTGATCGGGGGAGGTCCCGGATGACTGGAAAAAGGCAAACATAATGCCCCTATATTAAAATGGAAAGAAAGAGAACATGGGAAACTGCACACCGATCTGCCTCACCTCAGTCCCCTGTAAAATCATGGAGCAAGTCCTCAAGGAATCCATTCTGAAACACTTGGAGGAGAGGAAGTTGATCAGGAACAATCAGCATGGATTCACCAAGGGTGAGTCATGCTTCACCAAACTGACTGCCTTATAGGTTAAGATAACTGACTCTGTGGACGAGGGGAAAGCAGTGGATGGGATATATCTTTACTTTAGCAAACCTTTGACACAGTGTCCCACAGTATTCTTATTAGCAAGTTAAAGAATAGGAATTAGATGAATGGACTATAAAGTGGATAGAAAGCCCTGACACAGAGAAGGATTTAGGAGTTTGCAGATCTTTGTGGATGGTGCTGTAATGAAAAAACATTTATTGGGTTCAATATGGGGATGACTGGGTATAATTCTAGAGCGTGTGTTATACAGGTGATCAGACTGTTGTTTCTTCTGGCATTTAACATTATGAATCCCATATTTGCTGCGGGGTGAGTTTGGGGGTCTATGCTGCCCTCTTGGGATGGAGCTCTAGGTCAAGGAGGCCCAGGATGGCCCAGTCAAAGCCACCTCTGCTTGGGTTCTGGGCTGTGCAGAGGAGGGCCATGAAATCCCTGCACTGTCTACCTGAGGGGACTTGCTCTTGACTTCCATTCTGGCCCCATTCCTCACTTTGCCAATGGGGAGAATAGAAATTCTCCCAAGTTGGCACAGCAGGTTGGTGGCAGAACCAACACTAGAGCCCCTGTTTCCCAACGTGTAGCCAATGCACTTCCTACTGGCCCATGGCAAGCCCCCCTTGGCTTTTGCTCTCAGTTGCCAATAAGAGTGCAGCTCAAATGCAGCTTGTCTCAGAAGAGATGCACACACCGTGCTCTCTCACAGGGTGATATTACATTTGTGCTTTCTTGTTTTGTTGTTTCACTTTGTCTAAGAACAGAGACTCATTCTGTCCGGCTGCTTATTGTGGAAGTGAGCGATGTTGTTGTTATCATGTCAGTGCCAGGATTTTAGAGAGACAAGGTGAGGAGGAAATACCTTTCATTGGACCCAAATTCTGTTGCAGAGAGAGACCAATTTGAGCTTACACAGTGTAAGTCCATAGTTAAAACACCCCGATAACTGAAATGAAAGCATGGCTTTAATTTCCAACACCCAAGGCGTTTTCTGTTGCCTTCGTTAGCTGCGTAGGGAGCTTCTCCTGCAGTATGGATAAAAGACATTGATCACCCGTTTCAGGATCTCTTTTGTTGTCACAGCATAAACAAGGGGGTTTAACATGGGGGGAATGAGCACGTAGAGGATGGCCAGTAGATTGAGAATATAACCCGGGATGATGTGCCCAAATTGATATTGAAAATAGGAGAAAAAGGAAGGTGTGTAGAACATCAGGATGACACAGAAGTGGGAACCGCAGGTTTGAAGAGCCTTGAGCCGGGCGTTCTTGGATGGGAGCCGGAAGACGGCCCTGAGGATTAGCCCATAAGATACAGCAATGAGCACAGCATCCAAGCCGCTTGTGAAAATAGCCAAGGCTACACCATACCAGATGTTGACTGTGATGTTGTCGCAGGCCAGCCAGGCTATGCTCATGTAGTCACAATAGTTGTGAGGCAGGAGGTTGGTTTTGCAGAAATTCAGGCGCTTCACAATAAACATGAGAGGGAAAATGATACAGAAACTTCTTGTGACAATTGCCAGCCCTATCTTCCCAATCACAGACTTGGTCAGCACGGTGCTGTATCTCAGGGGGTCGCAGATGGCAACGTACCGATCAAATGCCATGGCCAGCAAGATGGCCGACTCAGCAAGAAAACCGACATGGATGAAAAACATCTGGGTGAGGCAGGCAGCAAAAGAAATTTCCCCCACTCTAAACCAGAATACAGCCAGCATCTTGGGCACCATAGTGGTAGATAACAGCAGATCCGCAGTGGCCAGCATGGACAGGAAAAGATACATGGGCTTATGGAGGCTTTGTTCTGTTACTATGATGAATAGTAGGAGAGAGTTCCCCAAAAGCATCACAACATACATCAGACAGAAGGGGATAGCGATCCAGACATGAAACTCCTCTGTACCACGAGTGCCAGTCAGGTTGTAAGTTACAGGATGAAAAACGGTGTGATTGTCACCTGGCATCTTGTACCATCATTTGGATCTTCCATTCAGTTTCCTGCAGCTAACAGAAAAATAGACAGTTAGTGAGAACTCGAGTGTCAGCTAGGACTGGAGTTCATTTGTTGACAGTGTGACGGTTTCCTCTTTGGTGCCACCTGCAACTGGGGTTTCATTGAGCCCTCTGACCCAAAAGCCTGTGCTCCTTCTTACACTGTGACAAGCTGTAGACCTGCTCCCAAACTTACACTTACACCAGCATACTCACAGGGAGGGACACACCCAGCTGCAGTTACATGCAGGCTCTGACCAGTCACTACATGTGAACCAACAATAGAGAGGTTGCAGACAAATTAACCAGCAGCTTTCCAGATTCATACCCCCACTGGAGTATAAACCCAAAAGGTTACTGTCTTACCCTGAACAGAGAACTGTACAGCGTAAACTCATAAAACTCGCCCCCTCCCTGAGTGTGGAAGGAAATATACAACAGCCTTTGCCCTCCAGCTATGATTTTCCCATGCACTTCACTCCAACTCACTAGTTTACATAAAGAAAAAACAAGTTTACTAACTACAAAGGATAGATTTTAAGTGATTATAGGTGAGAGCAAACTGATTAAAACAGATTACCTAGCAAATAAACAAAAACACAAACTAAGCCTAAGATGCTAACAAGATAGGATATGCAATAGCAAATTCTCACCCTGGCATATGGTACAAGCAGTGTGCAGGATTCTCAAGATAAAAGCTCCACTTATTTACAGCTCGCAATCCCAAGTCTTTCATACACAGGCTACAAATCCGTTAAGCCTTGGTCTAGCACTTCCCCCAGTTCAGTATTTGTTCCTCGGGTGTTTCCAGGAATCTTCTAGTTTGGGGAGTGAAAAACAACAAATGAAGCCACTCCTGCTCATATATAGCTTCAGCAGATGGTGCGAATCCTCTGTTTCAAAACCTGGTTCCCAGGCCACTTTGTTGAAATTTACAGACATGCCAAGATGGAGTTCAGAGTCACAGGGGCTGGTCACATGTCCCTGCAGAGTGATCGCAGCCATTCTGCATAGGCCGTCTGGAGTGTTCCCAGGAAGACTCATTGGGTGGGAGATAACTTTCTCCTAAGGCTTCTTAGAATCATAGACTCATCTAATATTGGTCATCGAGTCCAACTCATTGCTCCAAGCAGGAATAACAAAAATGAAATCGTCCCAGAGAGGCATTTGTCAAGCCGGCCCTTAAAAATCTCTAAGGATGGAGAGTTCATCGCCTGCCTAAGGAACCCATTTCAGTGCTTCACCACCCTCCAAGTGAAATAGTGTTTCCTAATGTCCAAATTAGACCTCCACCACTGCAACTTGAGACCATTGCTTCTTGTTCTGTCTTGTTCTATTGTTTCCCAATTGCTCAATGCCCTGAATAGTCCCTTCCCATCCAGCAAGCTAAACTAAAAGCATCTTGCTTATTGGGCGTTACCGAGGTGTAAGCACTATTGAAGTTCAAATACACAGTCAATATTTATAACTTCAGATATAAAAAACATAAACACACACAAATAGGATAATGATATTCAGCAAATTAGAACTTTTCCAATGACACCGAACATGACTTATCTTGTACAAAATGCATCATAATTATATCATCATAATATCAGTGTGAAGAATGTGGGGTGCAGTGTCAAAGAGAGAATTATAGATATCATGAAAAAGTTGAAGTGACCGTACTTGTTGGGTGGGACCATAAATCCAGAAACACTCTCCTACTATAAAAGGTCTCCTTTTCAAAAAGGGGAAGAGGGTTTGGATGGTTCTGGCCCACCGCGAAGCAGGGTGTGCCCTCCACGGCAGAATCTCTCCTCCGCACATTTGCTACAGTTCACTCAGGGCTCACGCAGGGACTGTGAAAGTGAGTTAAAACAGCATTAAGAATCTCAAGGTCAGACTGTATCATCAGCTAGGCTGAGAATCTGCTAATTCATATCTAATCTGTTTAGTATATGAAACTTAGGTTGCATTTTTGTTTCTTTCCTAGGTAATCTGCTTTAATCAGTTTCCTATAATTTATAATCTCGGCTTGGTTTCCCCAAGTGTTCATGATCCTCTTCACATTGAGGGAGAAGCGACCGGGTATTAAACACACATTCTGGCCAGATTGGACCAGGCAGGACAGTACTGTTCTGGGGTCCTAGGCTGGAAAGCTGGTGCTTAGAAAGCCTGTGTGTAATGTCAGCTGGGTGTGTGTCTACCTGTGTGAATGCTGGTGAAAGTGCAGGCTGGAGGCTTTTGCAGCTTGTCACAGCTGTGCAGGGTGAGTCGGAGCCCAGGCTGGTGGGTTAGCGGGCTCTGGGGTACTCCAGATCCAGGTGGCACCCCGGAGGGAACCTGTCACAATTAGTATCAAAGGAGCCCTTATAATCAATTGCTCCTGGGTTCTGCAGTTTGGACATTCACATCTATGCTCCTTAAAACCAGCTACTTTCTGCAACAAGAATGGACCCAACCCTGGAGTCCTTGTGGGGTTAATGGAAGTGTTGCCTTAGTGAAGTGTTTGGGATTTGGGGTCGAGAATATTACAGAGTCTGATTAGATTTCCAGTGAGGTTTACTCTGCACAGTCATGTCACTAAACATGGCCCAGTCCAGAGCCCCCTGAGTTCAACAGCAAGACCCGCAGTGATGTCCATGGGAAGGGATCAGGGTAACCCGGCGACCTCTTCCTGACCCTGACCCTCACTGCAGTCACAGGAGCATTACCTTAGCGCCCCGCTCCCGTCCTGCCCCACCCTCTGGCTCTATCCAACCCCAGCTCAGACATTTCCTGGGGTTCATGTGTTTCCATTCACCCCTTCACAGATTCCTTCCATGCAAAGGACTCACCAGGCTCTGGCCTCAGCTAGGGAGGAGGAATGTCTGCCTGTGACGCAGTAGGGGAGCTGCAGGCGGCAGGAAAACTGCATTGACCGGGGCTGAGGTACAGGGATTTTTATACTTCTGCCTTGGGAATCCCAGTGGGTATTTAGCCAGTGCAGAGCCCCCGGGACCTGTCCTCTGTGACCGGCTCAGGTGGTGAAGAGCAGCAGAGAATTTCCTCCTCTGACGTGTTTTATCTGATCATTTCTCCTTTTGTACATTATTTACAAAGGTCGTTGTGACACTGAGGCCCCGGCAAAGAGTTCCCTGTTCTTTGCAAACAGCTCTCGCCTCAGACCTGACAAACTCACCATATGACAAACAAGTCTTCGAAATATTTTACCACAAAGTGTAGCTAACATTGATATTGACTGTGTGCTTTATGGACTAGGAGTAGAAGTCAGTCACGGGGGCAGTGTGTTTTGGTGATGGCCATTCCAGGAGGGCATCATCACCCAGCCCTGGTTAGCCCAGGATGTAATTCCAAGATCAGTTCTCCAGTCCTGCTCCAGCCCAAGATTATCACTGAATAACCATCAGCGACAAGTGCAGTCAGTGGAGGAACATTACAACATATGGGATTGCCCTGCCTGTGAACAGAGACAAATGACTGTTTCAGGATATCATAGAGTGGAGGAAGGCCCTCTTGCTCCTTTTACACAGGAGACATCTTGGAATGAGGACATGTTCTCATGAAAAACTGGTTCCTGGTTCTTGTGAATCCTGCCAGCTCTGCAGCAGACTAAGCTGTTGGAATCATAGAATTATAGAAGATCAGAGTTGGAAGGGACCTCAGGGGGTATCTAGTCCAACCGTCTGCTCAAAGCACGACCAATCCCCAACCAAATCATACAGCCAGGGCTTTGTCAAGCAAGGCCATAAAAACCGCTAAGGAGGGAGATTCCACCACCTCCCTAGGAAACCCATTTCTATGCTTCACCACTCTCCTGGTGACATTGTGTTTACTAATGTCCAACCTAAACCTTTCCCACTGTAACTTGTGGCCATTACTCCTTGTTCTGTCATCTGCCACCACTGAGAACAGTCTAGATCCATCCTCTTTGGAACCCCCTTTCAGGTAGTTGAAAGCGGCTATCAAATCCCCACTCATTCTTCTCTTCTGTAGACTAAACAATCCCAGTTTCCTCAGCCTCTCCTCATAAATCATGTGCTCCAGGCCCTTAATCATTTTTGTTGCCGTCCTCAGGACTCTCTCCAGTTTTTCCACATCCTTTTTGTAGTGTGGGATCTAAACTGGACACAGTACTCCAGTTGAGGCCTCACGAATGCCGAATAGAGGGGAATGATCACGTTCCTCGATCTGCTGGCAATGCCCCTACTTATACAATCCAAAATGCCATTAGCCTTTTTTGGCAACAAGGGCACACTGTTGACTCATATGCAGCTTCTCATCCACTATAACTCCTAGCTTCTTTTCTGCAGAACTGCTGCCTAGCCATTCGGTTCCTTGTCTGTAGCAGTGCATGGGATTCTTCTGGCCTAAGTGCAGGACTCTGCACTTGTCCTTTTGAACCTCATCAGATTTATTTTCGCCCAATCCTCTAATTTGTCTAGGTCCCTCTGTATCCTATCCCTATCCTCCAGCATATTTACCACTCCTCCCAGTTTAGTGTCATCTGCAAATTTGCTGAGGGTGCAGTCCATGGCATCCTCCAGATCATTGATGAAGATATTGAACAAAACCAACCCCAGGACCAATCCCTGGGGAACTCCACTTGATACCAGCTGCCAACTAGACGTAGAGCCATTGATCACTACCCATTGAGCCCGATGATTGAGACAGCTTTCTATTCACCTTGTAGTCTATTCATCCAGCCCATACTTCTTTAACTTGCTGGCAAGAACACCATGGGAAGGAGGAACCTACTTTATTAACTAGGAAAGGGAACTATTGCCCTAAGTTCTCATTTTCTGATGTTACATTGTAACCGTTTGTTTCCCCAGCTCTCTCGTTTCTAATTAACTCTCCATTCTTACATGTGCCATGTGTAATACAGGAGTGGTGATTGACAGCAACACTGGTAAACTGGGATACATTGCTCCTTTTGGGGCAGAGCTTCTGGGATTCTCTGAGTAGCTGGGGTCAGGGGCTGGATGTCACTGGGGAATGATTCACTGGGGGTCAGAAGTGGAGGTGGCCTTACTGTTAACTTGTAAGTCAGGGCTGCCTGAGCCCAGAGGAGAGTGTCTGAGTGGCGGACAGGCAGGTATCCCAGAGCCAGCATCCAACCACCACCAGAGAGACTCCCTGTCACTGAGTTAGGGGGCAATGGGGTGACTCACAGTCCTGGGACCCCTGAGAGGCAGCACAGTCATTTTTATACAGACTGCCTTTAGTCTTACTTAGTCCAACCATACTGAAAACCTATATGTGTGTGTGAGTGTCATAAGAACATAAGAAAGGCCATACTGGGTCAGACCAAAAGTCCATCCAGCCCAGTATCCTGTCTTCCAATAGTGGGCAATGCCAGGTGCCCCGCAGTGAGTGAACCTAACAGGTAAAGATCAAGTGATCTCTCTTCTGCCATCCGTCACCCGCCTCTGACAAACAGAGGCTAGGGACACCGTTCCTTACCCAGCCTGGCTAATAGCCGTTAATGGACTTAACCACTATGAATTTATCCAGTTCCCTTTTAAACCCTGTTATAGTCCTAGCTGCCACAACTTCCTCAGGCAAGGAGTTCCACAGGTTGACTGTGCGCTGTGTGAAGAAGAACTTCCTTTTATTTGTTTTAAACCTGCTGCCCATTAATTTCATTTGGTAGCTCCTACTTCTTCCATTATGGGAACAAATAAATAACTTCTCTTTATTCACTTTCTTCACACCACTCATAATTTTATATACCTCTATGATATCCCCCCTTAATCTCCTCTTTTCCAAGCTGAAAAGTTCTAGCCTCTTTAATCCCTCCTCATAAGGGATCTGTTCCAAACCCCTAATGATTTTAGTTGCCCTTCTCTGAACCTTTTCTAATGCAAGAAATGAGATGAGGAGACCACATTTGCACACAGTATTCAAGATGTGAGTGCACCAGGGATTTATATAAGGGCAAGAAGATATTTTCCATCTTATTCTCTATCCCTTTTTTAGTGATTCCTAATGTCCTGTTCACTTTCTTGACTGCCGCTGCACACTGTATGCATGTCTTTAGAGAACTTTCCATAATGAGGCCAAGATCTCTTTCCTGATTATAGTAGTTGTAGCTAAATTAGCCCCCATTATTCTGTACTTATATTTGGAGTTATTTTTTCCAATGTGCACTACTTTACATTTATACACATTAAATTTCATTTGCCATTTTGTTGCCCAATCATTTAGTTTTGTGAGATCTTTTTGAAGTTTTTCACAGTCTGCTTTGGTCTTAACTATTTTGAGCAGTTTAGTATCATCTGCAAACTTTGCCACCTCACTGTTTACTCCTGTCTCCAAATCATTTATGAATAAGTTGAATAGGATTGGTCATAGGACTGACCCTTGGGGAACACCACAAGTTGCCTCTCTCCATTCTGAAAATTTGCCATTTATTCCAACCCTTTGTTACCTGTCTTTTAACCAGTTCTCAGTCCATGAAAGAATCTTCCCTCTTATCCCATGACAACTTAATTTATTTAAAAGCCTTTGGTGAGAGACTTTGTCAAAGACTCTCTGGAAATCTAAGTACACTACGTCCACTGGATCCCCCTTGTCCACGTGTTTTCTGACCCCTTCAAAGAAGTCTATTAGATTAGCAAAATATGATTTTCCTTTACAGAAACCATGTTCGCTTTTGCTCAATAAATTATGTTCTTCTATTTGCCTGACAATTTTATTCTTTACTATTATTTCAACTAATTTGCCTTATATGGACATTAGACTTACTGGTCTGTAATTGCCAGGATCACCTCTAGAGCCCTTTTAAAATATTGGTGTTACATTGGCTATCTTCCAGTTAATGGGTACAGAAGCTGATTTAAAGGACAGGTTATAATCCGTAATTAATAGTTCCGCAATTTCACATTCGAGTTCTTTCAGAACTCTTGAGTGAATGCTGTCTGGTCCCGGTGACTTGTTACAGTTAAGTTTATCAATTAATTCCAAAACCTCCTCTAGTGACACTTCAGTCTGTGACAATTCCTCAGATTTGTCACCTACAAAAGAAGGCTCAGGTTTGGAATTCTCTCTAATGTCCTCAGCCGTGAAGACTGAAGTACAGAATTCATTTAGTTTCTCTGCAATGACTTTACTGTCTTTAAGTGCTCCTTTGGTATCTCTATCATCCAGGGGCTACACTCATTGTTTAGCAGGCTTCCTGCTTCTGACATATTTAAAAAACATTTCATTATTATCTTTTGAGTTTCTGGCTAGCTGTTCTTCAAACTGCATTTTGACTTTTCTTATTACATTTTTACATTTAGTTCAACAGTGTTCATGCTCCTTTCTAGTTACCTCACTAGGATTTGGCTTCCAGTTTTTAAAAGATGCCTTTTTATCTCTCACTGCTTCTTTTACATAGTTTTTAAGCCATGGTGGCTTTTTTTTAGTTCTTTGACTTTGTTTTTTAATTTGGGGTATACATTTAAGTTGGGCCTCTATTATGGTGTCTTTGAAAAGTGTCCATGTAGTTATCAGGAACTTCACTTTAGTCGCTTTATCTATTAATTTCTGTTTCACTAACCCCCTCATTTTTTGCATAGTTCCCCTTTCTGAAGTTAAATGCCACAGCATTGGGTTGTTAACATGTTCATCCCATCACAGGAATGTTAAATGCTGTTATAATATGGTCACTATTTCCAAGTGGTCCTGTTATAGTTACCACTTGGACCAGATCCTGAGCTTCACTCAGGACTAAATCAAGAATTGCCTTTCCCCTTGTGGGTTCCTGTACCAGCTACTCCAAGAAGCAGTCATTGAAAGTATGGAGAAATTTTGTCTCTGCATTTTGTCCTGGGGTGTCATGTAGCCAGTCAATATGGGGATAATTGAATTTCCCCACTATTATTGAGTACTTTATTTTGATAGCCTCTCCAATCTCCCTTGGCATTTCACCGTCACTATGACTGTCCTGATCAGGTGGTCAATAATAGATCCCTATTGTTATATTCTTATGAGAGCATGGAATTCATATCCATAGAGATTCTATGGAACATGTGGATTCATTTAAGATTTCTACTTCATTCGATTCTACTTTGTCTTTAACATACAGTGCCACTTCCCCCTCCCCCACTCGATTGTAACCAGATCAGTCCATCCGTTATATTATATACCCCGGAATGATTATGATATATTGTATTGGACCAACTTCTGTTGGAGGAGGGAGACAAGCTTTCAAGCTCCTTGGAGCAGCCCTTCAGGTCTGAGAAAGATACTCAGAATGTCCCAGCTAAATACAAGGGGGAACAGATAGTTTAGCATGAGAAGTTCGCACCTGTTGGAAGGAACCATTCAAGGTGAAAAGGACAACAGAAGTTAATACAGTAAAAGATATATCCTCCCCCACCTTGTCTCTCTAATATCCTAGTACTGATGAAGGTACAATGACATGGTACACAAACATATAGGTTTTCAGGATGGCTGGACTAAGTGAGACTAAAGACAGTCTGTATGAGAACAACTGTGATGGTTCTCGGAGCTCCCATGACTGTGATTAACCTCATTACCCTCTGACTCCAGGATCCAATTTCTCATGAGAACGTTCCCACACCACGAGATGTCTCCTCAGTGAAAGGATCCAGCGGCCTCTCCCCACTCTGAGTTATCCTGAAACAAACTCTTGTCTCTATCTATAGGTAGGGCAATCCCATCTGTTGTAATATTGCTTCATTTACCTCCAAGTGGTGTGGACTGAAGTTGTCTTGGATGGTTTCCCAGTGATAATCTTGGGCTGGAGATAGGCTGGAGAACTGATCCTGCCATTACATCCCTGGCTAACCAGGGCAGGGTGACGACACCCTCCTGCAATGGCCATCACCAAAACACACTGCCCTGGTGACGGACTTCTACTCCAAGTCCATAAATCACACTGTCAATATCAATATGTCATTCCTTAACTATTATCTGGATGTACCTTTTGCAATGGTTGGGAAGCTTGACAAGATACGAGCTTTCTGCACAAACCCTACATGCTACTGTTTGTGAGTAAATGTTCCCTAAGATGTGTGTGAGATGTAGTGAGTTTGTCAGGCTCGAGGTGACAGCTGTTTGCAAAGAACAGGGAACTCTTTGCCAGGGGTCTCCTTGTCACAAGGACCATAGTAAATAATGTACAAAAAGAAAAATAATCAGAACAAACAAGTGGGAGGAGGAAAGGGTTAATTTTCTGCTGCTCTTCACCACCTGAGCTGATCACAGAGGCCAGGTCCCTGGGGCTCCGCTGGCTCTGAGTCCCCGCTGGGATTCCCAGGGCAGCAGGATAAATATCCCTGTACCTCAGCCCTGGTCAGTGCCGTTTCCCCACCGCCTGCAGCTCCCCGACTGGGTCACGGGCAGACATTCCTCCTCCCCAGCTGGGGCTGGAGCCTGGTGAGTCGTTTGCGTGGAAGGAATCTGTGAAGGGGTGAATGGAAACACATGAACCCCAGGAAATGATTGAGCTGGAGGTGGATAGAACTGCGGAGGGTGGGGGACAGTGTAACTCTGACTGCAGGGGCAGGACGGGGGCCGGGCACTGAGAAAACACTCCTGTGACTGTGCTGACGGTTAGGGTTATGAAGAGGTCGTCAGGTTACCCTGATTCCACTCCCACGGAGGTCACTGGGGGTCTTGCTGTTGAATTCAGGGGGCTCTGGTTTGGGTCATTCTTGGTTATGTGACTGTGCCGAGTAAACCTCATTGGAAACCTACTCAGACCCTGTAATATTCTGCACCCCAAATTCCGAGCCCTTCACTCAGGGAACACTTCCATTAACCCCACAAGGACTCCAGGGCTGGGTCTGTTCCGGTTGCAGAAATTAGCTGGTTTTAAGGAGCGTAGCTGTAAACGTCCAAACTGCAGAACCCAGGAGCAACTGATTATAAGGGCTCCTTTGATACTGATTCTGACGGGTTTCCTCCGGGGTGCCACCTGTACCTGGGGTACCACTGAGCCCGCTGATCCACCAGCCTGAGCTCCCACTCACCCCGCACAGCTGTGACAATCTGCAAAGCCCTCCAGCCTGCACTTTCACCAGCATTCACACAGGTAGACACACACCCAGCTGCCATTACACACAGGCTCTCTAAACACCAGCTTTCCAGCCTAGGGCCCCAGAGCAGTACCGTCCTGCCTGGTCCAATCTGGCCAGGATGTGTGTTTAATACCCAGTTGCCTGTCTCTCAATGTGAAGAGGATCGTGAACACATGGGGTAACCAAGCTGAGGTTATAAATTACAGGAAACTGATTAAAGCAGTTTACTTAGCAAATTAAACAAAAATCCAGCCTTCATATACTAAACAGATTTGATATGAATTTTCAGATTCTCATCCGAGCTGATGATACAGTCTGACTTTGAGATTCTTAAGGCTGTTTTAATTCACTTTCACAGTCCCTGCATAAGCCCTGAGTGAACTGTACAAAATGTGTGGAGGAGAGATCCTGCTGTGGATAGCAACACTAGGAGGGCCCACCCTGCTTCACCTGGGACCAGAACCATCCAAACCCTCTTCCCTCTTTTGAAATGGAGACCTTCCAGAGCAGGAGAGTGTTTCTGGATGCATGGCCCAACCAACAAGTACAGTCACTTGAACTTTCTCATGGTATCTCTTATTTTCTCTGTGACACTGCGCCCTACATTAGTCACACTGATATTATGATGATATAATTATGATGCGTATTGTACAAGATAAGTCATGTTAGGTGTCATTGGAAAAGTTCTAATTTGCTGAATATGATTATCCTATTTGTGTGTGTTTACTTTTTTTGTATCTGAAGTTATAAATATTGACTATGTATCTGAACTTCAATTGTGGTTACACATGCGTAACGTCCACTAAGTAAGATGTTTTTGGTTTAGCTTGCTGGATGGGAAGGGACTATTCTGGGCAATGAGCATTTGGGGAAATAATAGTATAAGACAGAACAAGAAGCAATGGTCTCAAGTTGCAATGGGGGAGGTCAAATTTTGAAATTAGAAAACACTATTTCACTTGGAGGGTGGTGAAGCACTGGAATGGGTACCCTAGGGAAGTGATGGACTCCCCATCCTTAGAGGTTTTTAAGGCTCAGCTTAACAAGGTCCTGGAGGAGATGATTTCATTTCTATTGGTCCTGCTTTGAGCAGGGGAGCGGCCTAGGTGGCCTCCTGAGGTCTCCTCCAACAATAATATTCTATGATTCTAATAAGCCTTAGGAGAAACTTATCTCCCACCCAATGAGCCTTCCTGACCACACTCTAGACGGCCTATGGATAATGGCTGCTATCACTCTGCAGAGACATGTGACTAGCCCCTGTGACTCTGAACTCCATCTTGGGACGTCTGTAAATTTCAACAAACTGGCCTGGGAACCAAGCTTTGAAATGGAGGATTTCCACCATCTGCTGAAGCTATATACGAGCAGGAGTGGCTTCTTTTTGTTGCTCACTCCCCAAACTAGAAGATTCCTGGAAACACCCAAGGAACAAAGACTGTACCGAGGGAAGTGCTGGACCCAGGCTAAAGGGATTTGTAATGTGTGTATGAAAGGCCTGGGGATTGCAAGCTGTAAAGCAAGTGAAGTTTGCATCTTGAGAATCTGCCATACTGCTTGTACCATGTGCCAGGGTGAGAATTTGCTATTGCATATCCTATCTTTTTAGCATCTTAGGCTTAGTTTGTGTTTTTGTTTATTTGCTAGGTAATCTGCTTTAATCAGTTTGCTCTCACCTATAATCACTTAATATCTATCGTTTGTAGTTAATAAACTAGTTTTTGCTTTATGTAAATGAGTGAGGTGGAATGAAGTGTATGGGAAAATCATAGCTGGAGGGCCAAGGCTGTTGTATATTTCTTTTCACGTTCAAGGAGTAGAGAATTTTATGAGTTTACGCTGTACAGATCTCTGTGCAGTGTAAGATGGTAACATTTTAGGTTTATACTCCGGTGGGGGTATGAATCTGGAAAGCCAGTGGTTAATTTGTCTGCAGCCTCTCTGTTGTTGGTTGACAGGGAGTGACCAGTCAGAGCCTGCATGTAACTGCAGCCGGCTGTGTCCCTACCTGTGTGTATCCTGGTGTAAGTGTAAGATGTGGAACATGTCTGCAGCTTGTCACAGCGTGAGAGGGAGCAGAACCTGGTGGGTGAGAGGGCTCAGTGGAACTGCAGTTGCAGGTGGAGCCCGAGGCAAACCCGTCAAACTGCCAACGAATGCACTCCAGTCCCAGCTGGCACTTGAGTTCTCACTGACTGTCTCTTTTGCTGTTACTTACAGGAAACTGAATGGAAGATCTAAGCAACGGTACAAGATGCCAGCTGACAATCACACTGTTTCTGACATCGTATCTTTCATCCTCACCGGCATCCCAGGAACAGAGGAGTCTCACGTCTGGATCGCCATCCCCTTCTGTCTGATGTACGTTGTGACACTTTTGGGGAACTCTCTCCTACTATTCATCATAGTAACAGAACAAAGCCTCCATGAGCCCATGTATCTTTTCCTGTCAATGCTGGCCACTGCTGATCTGCTGTTATCTACCACTACGGTGCCCAAGATGCTGGCTGTATTCTGGTTTAGAGCAGGGGAAATTTCTTTTGCTGCCTGCCTGACCCAGATGTTCTTCATCCATGTCGGTTTTCTTGCCGAGTCGGCCATCCTGCTGGCCATGGCGTTTGATCGCTATGTTGCCATTTGCGACCCCCTGAGATACACAAATGTGCTGACCAAGTCTGTGATCGGGAAGATAGGGCTGGCAGTTGTCACAAGAAGTTTCTGTATAATTTTGCCTCTCCTCTTTATCGTGAAGCACCTGAATTTCTGCAAAACCAACCTCCTGCCTCACACCTTTTGTGACTACATGAGCATATCCCGGCTGTCCTGCGATGATGTCACAGTCAATGTCTGGTATGGTGTAGTCTTGGCTATTTTCACAAGCGGCTTGGATACTGTGCTCATTGCTGTATCTTATGGGTTGATCCTCAGGGCCGTCTTTCAGCTCTCATCCACAGACGCCCGGCTCAAAGCTCTTCGAACCTGCAGTTCCCATGTCTGTGTCATACTGATGTTCTACACACCATCCGTTTTCTCCTATTTTGCATATCGGTTTGGGCACATCATCCCAGGTTATATTCTAAACCTACTAGCAAACCTCTACGTGCTCATCCCCCCTATGTTAAACCCCATTGTTTATGCTGTGACAACAAAAGAGATCCTGAAATGGGTGATTAAGGTGTTTTATCCATGCTGCAGGAGAAGCTCCCAAGTGAGCTAAAGCAGGCAACAGAAAATGCCTTGGGAGTTGGAAATTATAGCCACATTTTCATTTGAACTATAGGGATGTTTTTACTATGTACTTACACTGTGTAAGCTCTGATCTGGTCTCACTCTGCAACAGAATTTGGGTCCAATGAAAGCTATTTCCTCCTCACCTTGTCTCCCTAATAGCCTGGGACTGACATGATTACAAAAAAATCACTCACTTCCACAAAAAGCAGCCAGACAGAATGAGTCTTTGTTCTAAGAAGAAGGGAAACAACAAAACAAGAAACACAAATGTAATGTCACTCTGTGAAAGAGCACAGTGTGTGCATCTCTTCTGAGACAAGCTGTGTCTAAGCTGGACTCTTAATGGTAACTGAAAGCAGCAGCCAAGGAGTCCATGACATGGGCCAGTTGGAAGTGTACTGGGCTATATGTTGGGAAACAGGGGCTCTAGTGCTGGTTCTGCCACCAACCTGCTGTGCCACCTTGGCAGAGTTTCTTTCCTCCTCATTGGCAAAGTGAGCACATTTTAGGGCCAGCATGTAAGTCAAGAGCAAGTCTCCTCAGGGACGCAGTGCAGGGATTGCATGGTCCTCATACACACAGCCCAGAAACCGGGCTGGGGTGGCTTTGACTGTGCCATCCTGGGTCTCCTTAACCTGGAGCTCCACCCCAAGAGGACACAGACCCCCAAACCCACTCCACAGCAAATATGGGATTCATAATCTTGAATGCCAGAAGAAACAGCAGTCTGACCTCCTGAATAACACAGGCCCTGGAATTATACTCAGTCACCCCTGTATTGAACCCAGTAACTTGGGGGTTTTTTACAGCACCTTCCATAAAGATTTGCAAACTCCTAAATCCTTCTCTGTGTCACTGCTTCCTATCCACCTTATAGTCCATTCATCTTATCCATATTCTTTAACTTGCTCATAAGAATACTGTGGGACACTGTGTCAAAGGTTTGCTAAAGTCAAGATATATCACATCCACTGCTTTCCCCACGTCCACAGAGTCAATTATTTCATCCTACAGGGGTGTCAGGTTGGTCAACCCTGGGTGAATCAATGCTGACTGTTCCTGATCACCTTTCTCTTCTCCAAGTGCTTCAAAATGGATTCTTTGAAGACCTGCGCCATGATTGTGCAGGGGAGTGAGGTGAGGTAGATTGGTGTGTAGTTTCCCGGGTTCTCTTTCTTCCCTTTTTAAAGTATGGGCACTATTTTTGCCTTTTTCCAGTCATCCAGGACCTCCCCTGATGACCACCAATGTTCACAGATAATGGCCAACTCCCTCAGCACCCTCGGATGCATTAGATCTGGACCCGTGGAATTGTGCATGTCCAGCTTTTCTAAATAACCCTTAACCTGTTCTTTTACCAGTGAGGGCTCCTCCCCTCCTCTCCATACTCTGTTGCCCAGTGTAGCAATCTGGGAGCTGCCCTTGACTGTGATGACCAAGGCAAATAAAGCATTGAGTAGTTCAGCTTCTCCCACACCATCTGTGGATGATGAACATGGAGTTTGATCGGTACATTGCCATCTGCAACCCCCTGAGATACACGGCCGTGCTGACCAAGTCTGTGATCGGGAAGATGGGTCTGGCAGTTCTCGCAAGATGTTTCTGTATCATTTTCCCTGTCATCTTTCTCGTGAAGTGGCTGAAGTTCTGCAGAACCAACCTCCTTCCTTACAACTATTTTGAGCACCCGGCCATAGCACGTCTGGCCTGCAACAACATCACAGTCAACGTCTGGCATGGCATAACCGTAGCTATTTTAGTAATTGCTTTGGATGCAGTGCTCATTTCATTGTCTTATGGGTTGATCCTCAGGGCCCTCTTCCGGCTCCCCTCCACGGATGCCCAGACGAACGCTTTCCGTGCCTGCGGCTCCCACTTCTGTGTCATACTGATGTTCTACACACCGGCCCTTTTCTCCTCTTTTGCAAATCGGTTTGGGCACATCATCTCAGGTTATATTGTTAACCTACTGGCCAACCTCTACCTGCTCATTCCCCCCATGTTAAACCCCATCATTTATGGGGTGACAACAAAAGCGATCCTGAAATGAGTGATCAACCTTTATTATCTATGCTGCAGCAGAAACTCCCTGCTCATCTGAAGGAGGCACCGGAAAATGTTTTGGGACTTCGAAATCAAAGCCCAGTTTTCATTGGAACTATGGGGGTGTTTTTACCATGTACTTACTTAACCATGTGTTGGCTCGAAAGCTGGTCTCTTTTGTCAACAGAATTTGGTTCAATAAAAAATATCTCCTCCCCATCTTTGTCTCTCTAATATCCTGGGACTGGTATGGCTAGAACAACACCGATCAAACGCCACGGTCAGCAGGATGGCCGACTCAGCAAGAAAACTGACATCAATGAAAAACATCTGGGTCAGGCAAGCAACAAAAGAAATTTCCCCTGCTCTAAACCAGAACAGAGCCAGCATCTTGGGCACCATAGTGGTAGAGATCAGCAGATCCACAGTGGCCAGCATGGACACTGCCACAAAAGACAGTCAGACTGAATGAGTCTTGCTCTAAATTGAAGGGAAACAGAAAAACAAGAAAGCACAAAGGTAAAAATCACCATGAGAGAGAGAGAGTACAGTGTGTGCATCTCCTCTGTGACAAGCTGCATGTGAGCTGGACTCTTAATGGCAAGAGAAAGCAGCAGCCTAGGGGACCATGCCTTGGGCAAGTAGGAGGTGCACTGTGTTGCACATTGGGAGAGAAGGGTTCTAGGCTTGGTTCTGCAACCAACTTGCTTTGTTATCTTGGGATAATTTCTTTCCGCCTCAAACTCCTAAATCCTTCTCAGGTCACAGCTTTGTCGGACTCAGTCCCCAATTCCGTAGCCAAGGCCTGCATCCCACCGACCGTATGTCTGTCTCCCTGTAGTGGGGCGGCTGCCCCACTCCTGCTAAAAGGGGCTTAAAACAACCCAAGAAAGGGTTGTGGCTGAGAACAAGCAAGCTCCAGCCTGATTGGGCAGAGCAGCCACAGCTGTGGCTGCATCAATTAGGGCCCAGCTGGCCTGATATAAGGACCCAGAGTTTGGTGGAAGAGATACAGTGCAGAGAAAGAGAGTCTCCCCTGTCTACAGAGGCAGACAGGCCTGGCTGCTGGGAGCTTGAGCAAAGTACTTAGAGTGGTGCAGGGCTGGGGCAAGGCAAGAGGAGCTGGGGGAGCTCGGTCCTGGAAACCTCCAGGCTGCAGGGCCTAGGGAACGGCCCAACAAAGGGTACTGGGGTTTCAAGGGGGCAGCCCAGGGCTCTAGAGGCAGAAGCAGCAGGCCAAACCCTCCTTGCTAATGATGAATGGCAATGATACTGCAGTCTGCCCCAGTGAACGGGGCAAGTGGTGACTGGCAGTTGCCTAGACTGAGGAAAGGTGGGGATAGGAGATGGGGGGTTCCCCAGGGAGGGGAGACCCACAGTGAGACTGTGGGGGTACTGCAGGGGTGCCGCACCCCAGGAAAGAGGACACCGGGGTCCAGGGAGGGACATGGGGCCGAGCAGCAAGCGGGACACCAGCCTGCAGAGGGCGCTCCGGACGCTGGAAGAGCTCATTCCCGGACAGACCAGCGGGAGGTGCCACAGGGGTGAGTCGCCACTTTGCTACACTCCCTTACGGCACATTTCACATGGATGAGCCCAGTTTCCCCAGGCTAATCTCGCTCTTTTCCCTACACAGGTGGATGAGTGGGGGTGGCTGGGTGGGAGAGAGGATTGGGGGTGCTGTGGCCTGCAGCAGTGGGTGAGGGGCTCATTTATACGTGCTCTCTGGTCCCCCACAACACTGGGGCAGAAGGAGGGAGAATAGAATCGTGTGTGTGCGATTAGCTCTGTCTTACCCTGTGCTAATGGAATATTTTGCCACCGTGGATAATGTTGCCCAGTCATCCAGTTTTGTGAGATCCCTCTGGAACCGATCACAGGCTCCTTTGCACTTAACTATCTTGAATAATATTGTATCCTCTGCAAACTTTGCCATTTCGCTGCTCACTCCCTTTTCCGGATCATTAAGGAATGTGTGGAACAGCACAGGTCCCAGTACAGACCCTTGGGAGACCCCGCTGTTTACCTCACTCCATTGTGGAAATGGATCATTTATTCCAAACCCTTTGTTTCCTCTATTTTAACCAGTTACTGATCCACGAGGGGATCCTTCCTCTTATCCCCTGACAGGTTACGTTGCTTAAGAGCCTTTGGAGTGGGACCTTGTCAAAGGTTGTGAAAGTCCAAGTGCAATGGAACCCCTGGATCACCCTTCTTATTGATGCCGTAAAGAATTCAAATAGCTTGAGGAGACAGGATTTCCCCTTACAAAATCTCTGTTAACTCTTCCCAACGCATTGTGTTTATCTTTTGAAGCCATCGGAGATATTTGCTGCCAGCAATGGCAGATGGGCCATACGCCAGTGTCATCAGTCTCATTCTACCATCCCCTCCATAAACCTATCCAGCTCACTTTGCAGATGTGGAAATTTTGGGGGGCAGACTGTGCTTGAGGGGGCTGATAGCTCAGGAAGGGGGGATCCCGGCTGGGGGCGACCCACTGTGGCAGTTTGGAGCCAGGCTGGGGAGTGGAGGCAGCGCAGTGGCATGTTTAACAGAATCCTAGAATCACAGAATATCAGATTTAGAAGGGACCTCGGGAGGTATCTAGTCCAACTCCCTGCTCAGACAGGATCAATTCCCAACTAAATCATCCCAGCCAGGGATTTGTCGAGCCCGACCTTAAGAATCTCTAAGGAAGGAGATTCCACCAACTCCCTAGGGAACCCATTCCAATGCTTCACCACCCTCCTAGTGAAAACGTTTTTTTTCCCCTAATATCCAACCTAAACCTTCCCCTCTGCAACTTGACACCATTACTCCTTGTTCTGTCATCTGCCACCAATGAGAACAGCCAAGCTCCATCCTCTCTGGAACCCCCTCAGTCTTCTCTTCTGAAAACTAAATAAGCTCAATTCACTAAGCCTTTCCGCGTAAGTCATGTCTCCAGCCCCTACTCATTGTCATTGCCCTCTGCATTACTCCAGATTTGGCATTACCAGTGCTGAAGAGAGGGGAATAATCACTTTCCTCAATCTGCTGGCACTCCTCCTACTAACACAGCCAGATATGCCATTAGCCTTCTTGGCAACAAGGGCACACTGTTGACTCATATCCAGCTTCTCATCCACTGTAATCCTCAGGTCCTTTTCTGCAGATCTGCTGCTTAGCCAGTCAGTCCCCAGCCTCTTGTCATGCTCAAGATTCTTCCATCCTAAGTGAAAGATTCTGCACTTGTCATTGTTGAACCTCATCAGATGTATTCCAGTCCTCCAATCTGTCTAGGTCACTCTGGACCCTATCCCTACCCTCTAGCATACCTATCTCCCCCATCCCCCAAGTAAGTGTCATCTAAAAACTTCCTGAGGGCACAATCCATCCCATCATTCAGATCATTAATAAATATGTCAAACAAAACCAGCCCCAGGACCGACCCTGGGGGAAGTCCGCTTGATACCGGTTGATTACTACCTATTGAGCCCAGTGATCTAGCCAGTTTTCTATCTACCTTATAGTCCATTCATCCAGCCCATACTTCTTTAACCTGCCGGCAAGAATACTGTGGAAGACTGTATCAAAAGCTTTGCTAAAGTCAAGATGTATCACATCACCGCCTTTTCCCATATCCACAGAGCCTGTTATCTTGCCATAGAAATGGTCAGGCATGATCTGACCTTTGTGAATCCATGTTGACTGTTCCTGATCACCTTTCTTTCCTCCAAATGGATTTATTTCAGTTCCTGCTCTATGTCATTTCCAGGGACTGAGGTGAAGCTAACCCAGCTGCAGTTCTCAGATTCCTCTTCTTCCCTTTTATAAATGTGGGCACTATATTTGCCTTTTTCCAGTCATCCAGGACCTCCTCTGATCGAGGTTTGTACCTCATTGAAGTTCACAACCTGTTTAATTTTCCCCATTTTCCCAGTATCTTATAGTTGGGTAGGGGACGGGGAGCCCTCCAGCTTGGGGGTTAAGGAGGCAGATGGAGAGTTAGTTACAGACTTTGTCACACACTAGTTCTAGGTTAGTTTTTCTTAATCCCGCTGTAAATCACTGAAAGGGAAAAGGATCCTTCCTTTCTCCCCAGCCTGTCCTGTAACCCCAGGGAAAAGGGGCTGCATGGCAGGGAGATGTAGACCCTGGATGACATCCGGGACGGGATCCCCAGGGTGCAGCCTGGGACCATTGGACCACTGTGCCTCCTTGAACACTCTCCAGACTGGGCTGTCTCTCACAATGCCTTGCTAGTGACCAGCAGCAAACCCCTCCAGGTGCTGTTATCACTCAACACAACTGAGTGTTGAGCCCAAACCCAGCTGGATTGCATGATCCTCCCAGAGCCACTTGGGAATCACATGGGGAAAGGGACCAGCCAAAATCCTCCCAGCTCTCAGCACTGTACCTCAGGGATACACCGTCTTGCACCGCTCAAGATGAGCAGTGCACATTTATTAATTGGCTCCTCACTTCATCAATGGAGAGTGGACATACACCACCTTTGTAAACCTGAGCAGATTTGCCACACACTTCATACAAATTCACTGGAAAGATAAACAGTAAAACAAATTAACTGATATTAAGTAAGAGGCAAAAAGTCAGAGGAGTTACCAAAATAAAATAAAATAAAATATATTATAAGCACACAGTCTAAATTCTCAACCCTATTAGACTGGGGAACATCTGAATTAAACAGTTTTTCTCACCTCCCTGGATACTGCAGTTCATAGTGCTCAGATGTCACCCTTGAAACCTGGGTCAGTCCCCCCAGTTGGAGTCTTCAGGGTGTCGCTGTTGCTTGCAGTGTCGGTGGGCGCAGGAGAAAGGCCCAGCACGTGGCCCCTGTATTCTGATTTATACCCTCAGTCCCATGTGCTTGGAGAACACACATCCAGGCATGTCTGGGGGCATTGCTGAGTGTCCAGACAAAGTTGAGCAATTGCCCTGGTGTGGCCACATGCAGGTGAGTCATTGAATTGTAGCTCCCTGCCTGGACAATGGCTGTGGATGGGTTGATTGACACCCCACCCGGGTATTGGTCATTTTCTTTGCTGTTGTCTCTGGGAGCTAATGTCTGGCCGATTCCCAATTTACAATGTTTTAGTGACAACCATACAACACAATCCTCAGAACTTCATATGCACAAACGATAGACATCCTTAGATAGGACAGTGAGCTACAGCAGTTCATAGCCTTCCCCCTGATAGCTCACATGACATGCTTTATGTGCAAGACCACAGTTAAATATAAATGAGGAATAAGGGAGCAGGGGTTTACAGGATGCACCCTTAAGGTATAGAATAGCACACCATCCACACAGGCTGTGAATCAGGACTGGTATTCAACAGATCTGGGTTCGATCCCCAAATTCTGCCACCGGCCTGTTAGAGAACCTTTGGCAATTCACATCATGTCCCTGTGCTTCCGTTCCCCATCTATGGAATGGGAACAATGATCCTGCCGTCCTTTGTGGAGGGCTTAGAGATCCACGGATGAAACAGCTCAATAATATTATTTACTCTTGTTACTGGGGGACAAAGGCCTGTGCCAGGCACCTTCCAAACTGAGACGTGACCCCTGCCCCAAGGAGTTTACAAACTAGGCCAGACATCGCACAGAGGCAGAGGAGAATCTGACCCAGGGAGTTGGCCCGTTGCTGGCTTCACATCCCCATTATTCACCGAATCATTAACTCCAAAGCCAGAAGGGACCATCACGCTCATCCGGTCTGAGCCCCTCCCTCGCACAGGCTGGGGGCCTGACCCCTAATAATTCCCACTGCAGAGCTTTTAGAGAAAAAAATCCCATCTTGATTGAACAATGGTCAATGACAAACTTTGTCAATTGCTCCAACAGTTAATCCCCCTCGCTGTTAGAAAGCTACCCTCTATTCCCAGGCTGAATGTGTCTAGATTTCACTCCCAGCTAGTGGATTGTGCGAGACCTTTCGCTGTTAGACTGAAGAACCCATTGTAAAATCTTTGTTCCCTGTGTAGATACTTACACCTGTGATCAGACTTAATTTTTTCTTTTCTTAAATTAAAGAGTCTAGGCTCTTTGAGCCTGTCACTCTCAGGCAGGGTTTCTAATCCTTTACTCACTCCCGTGGCTCTTCTCTGAGCCCTTTCTAATGGATCAGTGTCTTTCGTGGGTCTGTCCATTTCGGGGACCAGGCAGGTAGGGGCTGCCAATGTCATTGTTGCTCACAACGATGTCATCGGTGATGTCACAGTTGACCCAGCCAGAGGGGAATGCAGCCAACCGCTGGAGAAGCAGGAGGGGCAGGAGAGAAGTGGGGGCTGATCTGCATGATTTGGGCCTGGATTCTGGCATTACACAGGGCCGGGGGAGGTCGGTTCCCTTCTCCTGCTCTCCCACCCGTAGATCTGTGATCACAGCAGCAAGAACAATACTAAGAATATCACCACGGTTAAGGAAATCCAGCCCCCGACCCTCCACTCCGGCTCTCCTCGGCCCTCCATGAGCCTCAGCTAAAGCGTGGCTGACAGCGGAGAGATCACCCTCACCTGCCAGTCATCGCCGCCAACCCCCGCATCATCCGAGTCACCATGAAAAACCCCCTGGTGAGGGAGGAGTTTGTGGGGAAGCCAGAGGGCCCTGCACCCCGACTCCCCAGTCAGCCGTGTCTCTCAGCCACTGTGTTAAACAGAAGGTTTATTTGTCGAAGGAACCAAATATAGAACAGAACTTGTTAGTACAGAAGTCAGTGACCCCCAACACAGCCATTGCTCCTCCTCCTGGTCTTTGTCTTGCTTCCCAGAAAACGTGTCACCTGGTCACAATAGTTATTCCATAACTATTACCTGGATGTGCCTTTTGCAATGATTATGAAACTTGACAAGTTACAATCTTTCTGCACACACCTTACATGATGCTCTCTAAGGGTAAATATTCCCTAAGATCTGTGTGAGGTGTAGTGAGTTTATCAGGCCTGAGGTGAGAGCTTTTTGCAAAGAAGAGGGAACTCTGTGCCAGGGCATCAGTATCACAATAACCTTTGTAAATAATGTACTAAAGGCGAAATACTCAGATCAAAGAAAGGAGGAAAGGGTTAATTCTCTGCTGCTCTTCACCACCTGAGCTGGTCACAGAGGCCAGGTCCCTGGGGCTCTGCTGGCTCTGAGTCCCCGCTGGGATTCCCACGGCACCAGGATAAATATCCCTGTAGGTCAGCCCCGGTCAGTGCAGTTTCCCCACCACCTGCAGCTCCCCAACTGGGTCACAGGCAGAGATTCCTCCTCCCCAGCTGGGGCTGGAGCCTGGTGAGTTGTCTGTGTGGAAGGAATCTGTGAAGGGGCGAATGGAAACACATGAACCCCAGGAAATGTTTGAACTGGGGATGGATAGAACAGGGGTGTGGGGTAACTCTGACTTCAGGGGCAGGACGGGAGCCGGGCACTGAGATAACGCTCCTGTGACTGCGCTGAGGGTCAGGGTTAGGAAGAGGTCACCGGGTTACCCTGATCCACGGACTTCACTGGGGGTCTTGCTGTTGAACTCAGGGGGCTCTGGACTGGGCCATTCTTGGTTACGTGACTGTGCAGAGTAAACCTCATTGGAAATGTACTGAGGACCTGTAATATTCTGCACCCCAAATCCCGAGCCCTTCACTCAGGGAACACTTCCATTAACCCCACAAGGACCCCAGGCCTGGGTCTGTTCTGGTTGCAGAAATTAGCTGGTTTTAAAGAGCATAGCTGTAAACGTCCAAACTTCATAACCCAGAAGCAACTGATTCTAAGGGCTCCTTTGATACTGATTGTGACAGTTTCCTCCCAGGGTGCCATCTGGATCTGGGGTACCACTGAGCCCGCTTGTCCACCAACCAGGGCTCCCACTCACCCTGCACAGCTGTGACAAGCTGCAAAGCCCTCCAGCCTGCACTTTCACCAGGATTCACACACGTAGATACACACCCAGCTGACATTACACACAGGCTCTCTAAGCACCAGCTTTCCAGCCTAGGACCCCAGAGCAGTACTGTCCTGCCTGGTCCAATCTGGCCAGGATGTGTCTTTAATACCCAGTCGCGTCTCCCTCAATGTGAAGAGGATCATGAACACTTGTGGTGACCAAGTGGAGATTATAAATTATAGGAAACTGATTAAAGCAGATTACCTAGGAAAGAAACAAAAATGCAGCCTAAGCTTCATATACTAAATAGATTTGATATGAATTAGCATTTTCTTATCTGAGCTGATGATACAGTCAGACACTGAGATTCTTAAGGCTGTTTTAACTCACTTTCACAGTCCCTGTGTGAGCCCTGAGTAAACTGTAGCAAATGTGTGGTGGAGAGATTCTGCTGTCCACAGCAACACCAGGAGAGCCCGCCCTGCTTCACCTGGGACCAGAACCATCCAAATCCTCTTCCCTCTTTTGAAATGGAGACCTTCCAGAGCAGGAGAGTGTTTCTGGTGTGGAGGAAAAACTAAATATTTACTTTTAGGTTGGATACAACAAGTTAGAGACAGCTTTATTTTAAGCATTTGCAGGGGAAGAACACAGCTGGCAGAGAGCATTTTTGCCTTAGTTTCTTTAAAGTACAAGCAGTATTATACAATTATTTGTACCCTTTAATGATATACACTAATTAATAACAATTTACATTATGTTTATATTATATACTACCCAATTACCCCAATTAACTGGTGGCCTGATTAACTGGAATCCACTGTATATATTTTGTAGCACATGGGTTTGATTTTGTAAATTAGAAATTTTTTGAACCTTTGGTAGGAGTGACTATAAATTTTGGAATTAATTAGGTATGAAACTGGTTTAATTAAATATGTAATAACTGAGTTTTAATTGTAGGGTTTTATTTGCTGGCCAAGAAATAATGTAGTACTTTGTGATTGTGGTGAAATTAAAATATATATTTAATAAAGTGGTGGCCTTAACATACACACAGCTATTACCAGCCTGGAAAGCAACTATTTTGTTATGGTGGTTTTTTATTTTACACCTTTTTAACAAACCCCATTAATCACTGACAACATTTTTTTGCCTTAATTTTTGAACACACTGAAGCAGTGGGGGTTTTGAGGGTTAAAATACTCAACATTAATTTTTATTTTAATTTAAATATTTGGTGTTTCTTTAAGAGCACTACCAACAAATTGACCAGGCATACCAGGCGGTTTAATTTTTTAGATGTTATTGTGAATAATTTAATTTTACATGCATTTTTATGGACCTGGAAGGATTTCCTATGTGGAAGCCCACATCCCTTCATCTGGCTTATATGCTTGACAGGAGCACTGTGAGTACTTGCACATTTATTCTGAAAATTTTTAAGTATGTTTTTGGCTACAAATTGGATGGTATTTCTGAAGTACTATTAAGAGCAGTGGGCCAAGCCTGATGCTTAAGATTACTTGAAATGGCCATTAGCTGGTTATTTAGGAAATTTTGCATTTTTGAACATGCTAGATTTTACTGCAATTTTTTGTTGTTGTTTTTTTGTTTTTGTTTTTTTTGCTTTGGTGATATTTAACACCACTTTTTGTTACCAGCTTTTGGGTTATTGCACTAAGGGCAGAAATAGCATATAATTTACCAACTTTAGCTTGCACCTGAGTTAGCTGTGCTTTAGTAATAAGACCAGTGGCCTTCTTTAGTTGCCCTAATTTTTTATTATGCTGTTGGCTTTAAAAATATTTTAAATTGCAGCTGCACTATTTGCACCATTTTATAAGGGTTTAGCTTTTATTTTTTTATTGAAACCCTTTTATTTTTTTATTGAAACCCATTTTTTTTTTTTTTTTTGCTGTGCTAAACAATAGCAGCATCCTTTGAGCAATTTGGATATAGGAAAGTGATTTAAAAGCTGGATAGGGCCGAAGTGAATTTTACAGTTTTTAATGTGGCGTTAATTCTTGTTATTTTGTGTTTTAATAAATATTTTGTGGGGATAGCTTATACTACTTTTGTTATTTTACACTTTTTAATACTTTTCAGAGGCATTAATGTTAATAGCATAAGAAGGAGCATATTGGAAAATAATACAGGTTAAATTATTAGTTACTAGGATTATTTTCATACAAGTAAATTATTTTTAGTGACAAAACACATTATTTGAATATGAGTTTGAACAGGGACAGCATTTTATTTGAGCTTGCTAGCTGCGGTCTTGAATTAACTTGTTCTAGTTTTTTGTTTGTTTGTTTTAACCTACAAAGAAAACTTTTACTTTTTACTTATACACCTTTTTTTAAAAAATGAACACATATACATTGCCCGTTATACAGTACTTTAGTTTTATTTTTTACTGCATGCCACATACACCCCTTTAGTAAAATAAGTTTATTACAGAGCTTTGGAGCAACAAAACAGGACAAAGATATTGACTTTTGAGGAGTTCATTTGGTATAGCCTTCGGTGTTTAATAGCTTATTTTATTATTATTTAGCCCTTTGGCTAAAATTTGGGGTAGCCAGAAGGATTTTATGTGCAATATGGGGAGAGGGTTAACTTTTTATGATTATGCTTTTAAAGTTTGTTGGTGTTTAATTTTAACAACAATTTTTTTAATTAAAAGATTTGGCCAGTGATTTTTTTTTATTTTAACAAGTGTATTTAAACCTCAGCATTGTTAATAATATTGAAAACATTTTGTATTTTAAATTGACTAAAGAAATATTTACAGTTTAATTTAACCCTTTTATTTGGTTTTGAACTAGACCACCTTATGAAAATTTAACATAAAACAGTTTTGGCCACAAGACAAACACCACAAGACAAAACATAAGTTTCATTGTGGCAGTAAATACGTGGTATGTTGATTGCTTTTTAGCTGGCATTAACTTTTTAAAATTTTTTGAAAGAGAAAAAGACATAAGTTTATCCCTTTTAGGGCAATTAGTTCTTGCTTAAAATATTTTTTTTAATACAAATACCCTTCTTGATTGCAGGCAAAACAGAGGAATGACCCCCATTTTTCTGTGTTAGTTTTATAGGCAGACCAGATTTTAGTGACTTTTACCTTATTAATTAGGTAATTTGCATTAACACAGATGCTTTTTGGCCTTTTTTTGAAGTTAAAGCTACTTACGGCTTAAAAATTTTTACTTCAAAGGGATACAATTGCTTTTACCAGAATAACTTATATGCTTTTTACCTTTAACACCTGCTTTTAAATACACAGCAATTTGAAACACCATGACTGTAGTTTCTTAGAATTTAATAGGATTTTCATTAAGTAGCATTGTATAATTGCATTTTTTTGGAAAAAGCCCTTTTTTTTTTTTAAATGGCTGCAGAGAAACCAAGATTTTTATTTATTTTTTTTAGCATTTTTACAAAATTTAACTGCTTAATTTTATTCAGCAACTACAGAGTTAACTTTTTACTTTCTTTTTTTTTAAACCACTTGCTTGTTTTCTAAACTACTCTTGTTAAAGTATTGTCCTGGGGATTTGAAATTCCCATGCTTATACTTCCTTTTTTTTTTTTTTACTATTCCCTTAAAGATTTTAACCTGTTTTTTAATTTTTTTATTTGTTGCTTGCCTGTGCCTGATTATGCTTTTTTTGCTAAACCGTTTCTTTTTATGGGCACAACCTTGTTTTACTACCAATTTAATTTTATAGGCAGACCAGATTTTAGTGACTTTTACCTTATTAATTAGGTAATTTGCATTAACACAGATGCTTTTTGGCCTGTTTTTGGAGTTAAAGCTACTTACGGCTTAAAAATGTTTTCTTCAAAGGGATACCACAAGGAGAGTGACTATTTAACTAGCCCATACCCCTTCTGATTTTTTTTAAACATTTTACTTATAAGGGCTACCTGGATTTTTTCTTGGCAGGCTTGCCATCTGGGTAGAACACATGGCCAATTGGCGTTTAACTATTGAATTTTTTTTCATGGAAAACACACTTTTGATACAGCGTATGCTGAGCAAAAAATGATTAAATTTTGACAAGTCCTTGAAGGACTGGTACTTGCTTAGTCAATGCTTCCTTTTTTGTCTGGAAGTTTTGTTTTAAGGCTTGCAACTTGTTCTGGGCGCAGGTTTGAGTTGCTGCCTGGTTGATGATTTATGCTTTTAATTGCTTCATTTTAGTTATAAAGTACACATTTTTTTAAACTGTTTTTTTGTACCTCAGTCATGCTACGGCTAAGATCCTGTGCACCAAAGGTTATATGTGTGGAGCGAGACTCCCTGAGTCTTTTTCTTTACCAACGCGAATTTTTACAACCAGGAGTATACCCACCTGCACTGTGTTTCTGACAACAGGGGTAGAGAGAGGAATGCTAAATCCCTTTTTGGTTGCGACTGAGAGTGGGCACACCTTTAATTATGCAAATTTTAACATATAACACCAACAGTGCCAGACAAACAAACGTGAAATACCAAGGGAAAGCCGATAGCTGGTGTGCACTTTTAAGGGATTTTTTTTCACTTATTTTTTTACTAAACTATGACAGATTTTTATTACCAATTTACCTGGGTTTCAGTTGATTAGGCTGAGGCCACAGGATTGTAGGGCGGAGATGAAGAGAACACACCATATGACTAAATGTTTATTAATAAAATAAAACAACAGCAAAAAGTATCGGGGACACTTTTACATTATTCAGGGGAACAAAAACTTTAATGCCCCAAACCATAAGGTTTTTTTATACTTACACATGTACGTGCAGAGAAAAGGGGGAGATGGATGGGAAATTATATATGCTGTGCAATTTTTGACTTACTTTTCTTTTTGGGAGAACTGTTTTTTTTTAAACCCTTGGGTTTTCTGGGGTGTATTATTTAGAGACCCTTTGCTTGGTATTTTAGTTCATTCTGCCTGACTACGGCTTTTTTAGCATTTTTAAAATTCAGGGACATGAAGCTTGGCTTCTTTTTTACTGTTTTGTTTATTTTTTTAATTTTTGAAGCTTGTAAACTTTGTTGTTTTTTTTATGCTTGGCATGGTCTGTGTTGATTTTTGACCTTGAACGTAAAACAGCTTTTTTAAACTTTTGGTACCTTAAGCTGCCTTTTCAATTAACCTGTTGGGGTTTTTTTTGAACAAAATAATTTGAAATAGGGAGGCATTTGGAATGCTTTTTAAATTTTACACTTTGTAGCTTGGAGAGCACCTTTAAGAAGTATGATCTGATTTAAATTGAGGGTACTTTTTAGTGGAAATTGTTTAAATGGATTATTACGCGTGTAAACATTTTAATTTCAATGAAACAAGGGAGTATCCTGTTCGCTCAGTGGCTTATAAACTAAATATCACACATTTCAGGAAAAAGTTTGTGGTGGTAGCAGCTTATAAGTAGGAAAGGTTTTCACTTTTTTTACACTTTTGCAGGATCTTGAGGTTCGGTTTGAGCCCCCCTTGTGTTTAGAACTTCCTTACTTAAAGAGTGGAGGTCCTGGCGCGGCTGAAGTCAGCTTAAGCCTTAGACCAATTAACTGCCTACACTTTTGACACATATTTCACACACTATGCAAATTACTTACACAGGAAAGGTGTTTTAAAACCAGTCCACGACCCTTCTTTACCTCCTTTAGCGCAGAGCACTGGCTAGACACCACACACTTAAATTGCCTTCGGAGAGATGTTAAACCAGTTAGTGGCTTATACACATACCCAGCCTATTCATTTTTTTATACCACAATGCATCTATTTTTTATACCTAAAAGGTCACCACAACCCCTTACCTGAGAGGTCACCACAGCGTCTCTGTCTGGACTGAACACAACTGTGATCTTACCTGAGGGGTTACCACAACCCCATTGAGTACATCACCACAACACCTTAAGCAAAATAGGTCTCGCCTAAGCCACACATTGGCTTACCCAGGGGTACCAACACATTTCCCAGCCCGGCGTTCGCAACTTACCATGTTTGACCTTGTTGCTTAATTAAATGCTTCGTTTAATTGAAAGGTTTTGTTTTTGAAATGGAGACCTTCCAGAGCAGGAGAATGTTTCTGGTGTGGAGAAAAAACTAAGTTTTTACTTTTAGGTTGGATACAACAAGTTAGAGACAGCTTTATTTTAAGCAATTGCAGGGGAAGAACACAGCTGGCAGAGAGCATCTCTGCCTCAGTTTCTTTAAAGTACCATCAGTGTAATACAAGTATTTATACCCTTAAATGACATACACTCATTAATAACAATTTATATTATCTTTATATTATGTCCTACCCATTTTGGTAATTTTACATTTTTGTTTTTAAACATCCTTATTTTTAAGGCTAGGTCACATTAACTTTGTTCTGTGTTTTCTATTGTTCTCTGTCTTGACATGACTTATAGGCCTAAAATTATATCCTTTAACCCTTGTTTCCACACTGGATTTATGGTCCCACCCAACAAGTACGGTCACTTGGACTTTTTCATTGTATCTATTATTCTCTCTGTGACACTGCGCCCCACATTCTTCACACTGATATTATGATGATATAATTATGATGCATTTTGTACAAGATAAGTCATGTTCAGTGTCATTGGAAAAGTTCATATTTGCTGAATATGATTATCCTATTTGTGTGTGTTTATGTTTTTTGTGTCTGAAGTTATAAATATTGACTATGTATCTGACCTTCAATTGTGGTTACACTTCGGTAATGCCCAATAAGCAAGATGCTTTTAGTCTAGATTGCTGGATGGGAAGGGACTATTCAGGGAAATGAGCAATTTGGGAAACAATAGAACAAGACAGAATAAGAAGCAATGGTCTCAAGTTGCAGGGGGGGGGGAGGTCTAATTTGGATATTAGGAAACACTATTTCACTTGGAGGGTGGTGAAGCACTGGAATGGATTACCTAGGGAGGTGATGGACTCTCCATTTTTAGAAATTTTTAAGGCTCAGCTTGACAAAGTCCCCCTGGCTGGGATGATTTCATTTTTGTTGGTCCTGCTTTGAGCAGGGGATTGGCCTAGATGACCTCCTGAGGTCTTTTCCAACCCTAATATTCTATGATTCTAATAAACCTTAGGAGAAACTTATCTCCCACCCAATGAGCCTTCCTGACCACACTCTAGACGGCCTATGGATAATGGCTGCTATCACTCTGCAGGGACATGTTACCAACCCCTGTGACTCTGAATTCCATCTTGGGACATCTGTAAATTTCAACAAACTGGCCTGGGACACAAGTTTTGTAACAGAGGATTCCCACCATCTTCTGAAGCTATATACGAGCAGGAGTGGCTTCTTTTTGTTGCTCACTCCCCAAACTATAAGATTCCTGGAAACAGCCTAGGAACAAAGACTGTACCGGGGGAAGTACTGGACCCAGGCTAAAGGGATTTGTAATGTGTGTATGAAAGACCTGGGGATAGCAAGCTGTAAAGCAAGTGCAGCTTGTATCTTGAGAATCTGCAAGACTGCTTATACCATATGCCAGGGTGAAAATTTGCTATTGCATATCCTATCTTGTTCGCATCTTAAGCTTAAATTGTGTTTTTGTGTATTTGCTAGGTAATATGCTTTAATCAGTTTGCTATCACTTATAATAACTTAAAATCTCTCCTTTTCAGTTAATAAACTTGTTTTTGTTTTATGTAAACAAGTGAGTTGAAATGAAAAAAATGGGAAAATCATAGCTCGAGGGCAAAGGCTGTTGTATATTTCTTTCCACATTGAGGGAGGGGGAATTTTATGAGTTTACGCTGTACAGTTCTCTGTGTAGGGTAAGACGGTAACATTTTGGGTTTATAGTCCAGTGGGGGTGTGAATCTGGAACGCTGCTGGTTAATTTGTCTGCAGTCTCTCTACTGTTGGTTCACATGCAGTGGCTGATCAGAGCCTGCATGTAACTGCAGCTGGGTGTGTCCCTCCCTGTGAGTATCCTGGTGTAAGTGTAAGATGGGGAGCAGGTCTGCAGCTTGTCACAGCGTGAGAGGGAGCACAGGCTGGTGGAGCAGAGGGCTCAGTGAAACCCCAGTTCCAGGTGGCACCCGAGGTGAACCCGTCACCCTGTCCACAAATGCACTCCAGTCCCAGCTGACACTTGAGTTCTCACTGACTGTTTCTTTTGCTGTTACTTACAGGAAACTGAATGGAAGATCTAAGCAACGGTACAAGATGCCAGCTGACAATCACACTGTTTCTGACATTGTAACTTCATCCTCACCGGCATCCCGGGTTATGAGGAGTCTCACGTCTGGATCGCCATCCCCTTCTGTCTGGTGTATGTTGTGACGCTTTTTGGGAACTGTCAGCTACTATTCATCATAATAACAGAACAAAGCCTCCATGAGCCCATGTATCTATTCGTGTCCATGCTGGCTACTGCTGATCTGCTGATCTCTACCACTATGGTGCCCAAGATGCTGGCTGTATTCTGGTTTAGAGTGGAGGAAATTTCTTTTGCTACCTGCCTGACCCAGATGTTTTTCATCCATGTCGGTTTTCTTGCCGAGTCGGCCATCTTGCTGGCCATGGCGTTTGATCGCTTTGTTGCCATTTGCGACCCCCTGAGATACAGCGCCATGCTGACCAAGTCTGTGATTGGGAAGATAGGGCTGGCAATTGTCACAAGAAGTTTCTGTATCATTTTCCCTCTTGTCTTTATCGTGAAGAGCCTGAATTTCTGCAGAACCAACCATCTGCCTCACACCTTTTGTGATTACTTGAGTATAGCCCTGCTGGCCTGCGATGATATCACATTCAAAATCTGGTATGGCGTAGCCATGCCTAATATAGCAAGCAGCTTGGATGCTGTGCTCATTGCTGTATCTTATGGGTTGATCCTCAAGGCCGTCTTCCGGCTCCCATCCACGGACGCCCGGCTCAAGGCTCTTCGAACCTGCGATTCCCACGTTTGTGTCGTACTCATGTACTATACACCATCCTTTTTCTCCTATTTTGTATATCAATTTGTGGACATCATCCCAAGTTATATTCTCAGCATACTGGCCATCCTCTACATTATCATTCCCCCCATGTTAAACCCCATTATTTATGCTGTGACAACAAAAGAGATCCTGAAACGAGTGAGCAAGGTGTTTTATCCATGCTGCAGGAGAAACTCAGTACTGAGCTAGTGCAGGCAACAGAAAATGCCATGGAAGTTGGAAATTAAAGCCACATTTTCGTTCAAACTATAGGGGCGTTTTTACTATGTACTTACACCATGTAAGCTCGAAACTTGGTTTCATTCTGCAACACAATTTGTCTTCCTAAAATCCTGGGACTGACATGATAAAAACAACATCGCTCACTACCATAATAAGCAGCCAGACAGAATGAGTCTCTGTTCTTAGACAAAGTGAAACAACAAAACAAGAAAGCACAAATGTAATATCACCCTGTGAGAGAGCACAGTGTGTGCATCTCTTCTGTGACAAGCTGTGTCTGAACTGGACTCATAATGGCAACGGAGAGCAGAAGCCAAGGGGGCGAGGCCATGGGCCAGTAGGAACTGCACTGGGCTACATGATGGAAAACAGGGGCTCTAGTGTTGGTTCTGCCACCAACCGGCTGTGCCACCTTGAGAGAATTTCTTTCCTCCTCATTGGGAAAGTGAGCACAGTTTGGGGCCAGCATGGATGTCAGGAGCAAGTCCCCTTAAGGAGACAGCACAGGGATAGCATGGCCCTGCTCCGCACAGCCCTGAACCTGAGCAGGGATGACTTTGACTGTGCCATGATGGGCCTCTTGACCTGGAGATGCATCTCAAGATGACCTGGCTAGGGCAGCACAGACCCCCAAACCCGCCCCACAGCAAACATGGGATTTATAATCTTTAATGCCAGAAGAAACAACAGTCTCACCTCCTGTATAATAAAGGCTCTAGGATTATACCCAGTCACCACCATGTTGAACCCAATAACTGTTTTTTCATTACAGCGCCATCCACAAAGTTTTGCAAAATCCTAAATCCTTTGCTGTGTCACTGCTTCCTATCCACCTTATAGCCCATTCATCTAATCTGTATTCTTTAACTTGCTGATAAGAATACTATGGGACCCAGTGTCAAAAGTTTACTAAAGTCAAGATATATCACATCCACTGCTTTGCCCTCATCCACAGAGTCAGTTATCTCATCCTACAAGGCAGTCAGGTTGATCAGTCATGATTCACCCTTGGTGAATCCATGCTGACTGTTCCTGATCACTTTCCTCTCCTCCAAATGCTTCTAAATGGATTCCTTGAGTACTTGCTCCATGACTGTGCAGGGGAGTGAGGTGAGGTAGATTGGTGTGTAGTTACCCAGGCTCTCTTTCTTCCCTTTTTAAAATATGGGCATTATGTTTCCCTTTTTCCGGTCATCCGGGACCTCCCCCCATCACCACCAATGTTTAAAGATATTGGCCAATATCTCTGCAATCACATCAACCAATGACTACATCACCGTCAGGTGCATTAGAACTGGACCCATAGACTTGTGCATGTCCAGTTTTTCTCCTGACCTCCTCCCCATAGTGTGTTGCCCAGTGCAGCGGTCTGGGAGCTGCCCTTGTCGATGAAGACAGAGGCAATAAAAATCATTGAGTAGCTCAGCTTTTCCCACATCATCTGTTACTATGTTCCCTTCCCCATTCGGTAAGAGTCGTCCTGACCATCTTGGCTAATAGCCATTGACGGATCGATTCTCCATGTACTTATCTATTTCTTTTTTGATCCCAGAAATCCATGTGTTTAGTTCTATTTTGAATGCAGTTGTACTTTTGACCATCACTACATTCCCCTGGCAATGAGTTCCACAAGTTAAATCTGTGTTGGACCCATAATTACATCCTCTTGTTTGTATTAAATCAGTTGCCCATTAATTTTGTCAGGTAACCTCTGATTTTTGTATATTGTGAGAAAGTAAATAACACTTCTCTAGTCACTTTCTCCTCACCAGACATGATTTTACAGTCCTCTGTCATATTCCCGCTTAGAGGTTTCTTTTCTAAGTGGACCAACCCAAGTCTTTTCAGTCATGTTGAAAACCCCCAAGGTGAGGGAGGATTTTGTGGGGAAGCCTGAGGGCCCTGCACCCCGACTCCACAGTCACCCATGGCTCTCAGCCAGCGTGTATAACAGAAGGTTTATTTCTTGAACAAAACTGATTAGCACAAAAATCAGTGACTTTTGGCAAATCCGTCTTGCGGGGAGCCTGGTCCAGGGATTCTGGACTCCCCTCTTTCCACATCCCCTACAACAGACTGCCCAGCTTCCAGCGACTCATCCTCTAACACACCCACAGCTCCTCCTTCTCATCATTGTCTCCTTTCCCAGGCAAAGTGTCACCTGGTTGCATCCCCTTCCGGGACCTCAGCTGATGAAGGGCACTGGCACCGGGCATCACTTACATGCAGGTAGCTGGAGCCACCTCACCTGGCCCTGAGGGCCTCAGGGAAAACCACACACCTTTATTTCCACCACCTAGCCATTGGTGCAGGGAAACTGAGGCATGCACAGTTTTCATGAGAAGCTGCAAGATTCAAATAGGCTCGTATACAACATAATAAGGCAGAAAAATCAACTTTGGAACATGCCTGTAGTGGTGCCTAAGGGCCAGAAGACAAATTCTCGCCCTCTCCATGACAGAAGCCATCAGCGCACCTCACCCGAAAGTCCGAGGGGACATCACTCAGTGATAATCCTAGATGTGTGGGGCTGGAAGAGACCTCCTCTGGGTCAGTTAGTTCAGCCCCCTACACTCAACATTTTCCAGTGTAGCTGCTGATTTAAAGGGTTTTATGTTTGGCGGCAGGAGCACCGGAACAAGGGGGCCAAGGGCCATGGCCCCATCACTCTTAAATGTTGGAGGGCTAAGCCCTCGCAGTGTTTACTGGCCAGAAGGGCGACTGACAGGGAGAGGGCGTAGAGAGGAGTGAGCGGGAGATGGAGGCTCGGGGAGAAGGGGTGGGGAGTCAGGGGAAGAGGTGGTGCAAGGTGCCGGTTTGTGGGGGAGAGGTGGGCTTGGGCCTCTGGGCAGGGGCAGTGCAGGGTGGAGCCCCAGAGGTGGGTACTGTGAGGGCGGCGACTCAGGGAAAGGAGTGGTGGGATGGTGGGGTTTAGGGAGAAGGGGTGGGCTGGGGTCTCGGGGTGTGGCAGTGCAGGGTGGAGGAGGAGGGGTGGGCTGGGGTAAGTTGGAGGTTCGGGGAAAGAGTCAGTGCGGGTGCGGGAAAGCTACATTTCAGGAACCGGTACCCACCCCACACACTCTTTCGGAGCTTCTGCAACAGTGACCTGTACCAGCTGCTTCAGAAGATGCTGTGAGAATCTCTCAGAGAGAGAGATTTGGGATAATCTTCCCCTCACACCCTGTGTCCATCCTCATTGTCCTCTCTAACAGAGACACACAGAGCAGTTCTTCAGGTCTGAGACAGGTACTCAGAGTGTCCCAGTGTGACGGTGCTGTTCCTGGTGGGACACAACTGAGAGGACCAAGTCAGGACAAATTGCTTTCAACAGGGCACCTACAGCCCAAAGCTGGGGTTTCTCCACCTCGAAGGCAAACCAAACCAGCCAAACAGAAAAGACTTGGGTTTCGCCCCACTGGCTAGCCACAAGTCACACAAGCAATTCCCTTAGACATTCCAGTTTCCCAATGTCACCACCAGCAGCCACCTGTTCTGGGGACAAATGGTTATGAAAACCAATACCCCAATAAAAGAAAACGGTTCTTCCCAATTCCAAAGAATCAGGCCCCAGACCCAGGTCAGTATACAAATCAGATCTTACTCACAAATCACACTGTTGCCAATCCTTTAAAATCTAAAATCTAAAGGTTTATTCTTAAAAGGAAAAAGAGATAGATGAGGGTTAGGAATGATTAACAGAAATCAATTACATGCAGTAATGGCAAAGTCCTTGGTTTAGGCTTGCATCAGTGGTAGAAGAAACTGCAGGTTCAAATCAAAGTCTCTGGACTACAGCCCCTCCAGGGATGGGTCAAACAGCCCTTTGGTCAGAGCTTCCATTTGCAGCAAAGTTCCATCCAGAGGTAGGAGAAAGACTGAAGAAGACTGAAAACTGAAGTCAAGATTGGGGGGGGGGTCCTTCAGCACCTTTATTTATAGTTTTCCCCCAGGTGCAAGAATCTTTGTTCCTGCTGTGAAAAGTACAGCCCCATGGAGTTCTGGAGTCACATGGACATATCACATGACCATGCATTGCATGATTTTCAGGTGGCAGCCATTATCCATCATGTACTTTGCATGTCCCTGGTAGACTTTCCATGCAGATTGGAGCATTCCAAGCTCCCAATGAGTCCATTGTATAGTCGATAGTCCTTAATGGGCCGTCAAGCATACCTATACCAATGGCATCGTCATAATCAGCAGACCATAACCTGCTCGCAGACACCTTTTATGACCTCCTTTACATAAGATTTGGTGCCCTTAAAGGACATTGGTTGCACCAGTGATCTGTATGATCCCAGAGAATTTCAGTAACATGACACCCAACCAAACACAAGGTGGAAAGGACAGTTTAGTGTGAGTAGTTCACTTCTATTGGAAGGAACCATTCAAGGTGAACAGGCCGAGTAAAAGTTGGCCCAGTAAAAGATTTTCAGTCCCCAACTTTGTCTCTCTAATTTCCCCAGAGTGACGGAGCTACAAGGATACAACACACACACACACATAGAGGTTCTCAGGATGGTTGGACTATGGGAGACTAAATGCAGTCTGTAGAGGAATGACTGGGATGGGTCTTGGGGTTCCAGGGCTGCGAGTCACCTTGTTACCCCCTGACCCAGTGAGCAGGTACTCTCCTCTCGGCTACACCAACCTCTCTTCCAACTTCATAGAAACAATAGGTGCACCCCCACCTCTGAACCCCTGTAAATTGGAACCCTGTGTTATTCTGCCCCTTATACTGGCTACTCACAGAAATCCAGATTCTCTGCCCCAAAAGGAGCAGTGTATCCCAGTTTACCAGTATGAAGGGATCCCTGGGGTGCATCGTGGGACTGTGGGACCCCTGTGGCACCTGAACTCGGCAGTCTGAACCGTTTCTCGCAATGCCTGGCTAGTGACCAGCAGCAAAACCCTCCAAGTACTGATATCACTCAGCACAACACCATATTGAGCGCCCACACCAGGCTAGATTGCATAAATGCTCCCAGAGCCACTCAGGAATCACACAGAGAAAGGTACCAGGGAAATCCTCCCAGCTCCCAGCCTTCTACCTCAGGAATATACCATCTTGCACTGCTCAGCACGAGCCATTCACATGTATTAATTGGTTCCCCACTTCATCAATGGAAAGTGGATATGCACCAGTTTTTGCAGAATTTGAGCAGATTTACCCCACATTTCAGGCAAACTCACTGGTAAAGACAAACAGTAAAAGACATTAATGACAAAAGAGATTTTCAGTGATTATAAGTGAGAGGGAAAAAGTCAGAGTTCGTTACTGAAATAATATAAAATTTAAGCACACAGTATAAACCCTACTAGACTGGGCAACACCGAGATTAAGTTTTTTTTCTGACCCCCCCCCCCCCCCCGGATATTGCAGATTTCACAGATTGCACAGATTTCACAGATATACAGATTTCATCCTTGAAACCTGAGTCAATCCCCTTGGTTGAAGTCTTCAGTCTTCTGAGTGTCTTTGTTGCTTGCAGCATAGGTGGGGGCAGGAGAAAGGCCCAGCATGGGCTCCCTGTGTTCTGTTTTATATCCTCAGTCCCATGTGCTTGGAGAACATAAGTCCAGGAATCCATGGGCGCATTGCTGAGTCTCCAAGCAAGGTTGAGCAATTCTCCTGGTATAGTCCCATGCAGGTGAGACATTGAATTGAAGCTGTCTTGATGGACAATGGCTATGGATGGGTTGATTGACAACCTGCTTGGGCATTGGTTACTCTCTTTACTGTTGTCAAGAATCAGAGGGGTAGCCGTGTTAGTCTGGAATTGCAGAAGTGACAAAGAGTCCTGTGGCACCTTAACACTGTGACACTATCAATTTGGGACTGAATAGAGATTTTGAATGGCTAGCTAACTACAAAAGCAGCTTCTCTTCTCTCGCTATTCACACCTCCAGTTCAACTGCTAGAGGAACACCTCACCCTCCCTGATTAGAGGTAACAAGCTGGTTCAGCCTGTTTGGACTAACCTTGTTATCTCCCACCTGGTTCTTGCCTACCTATTTATACCTGCCCCTGGATACTTCCACTGCATGCATCCGACGAAGTGGATATTAGCCCACGAAAGCTTATGCTCTAAAAAAAAAAAAAAAAAAAAAAAATTAGTTAGTCTTTAAGGTGCCACAGGACTCTTTGTCATCTCTTTACTGTTGTCTCTGGGAGCTGATATCTGGCTGATTCCCTGACTTACAGCATGTTTTAGTGCCAACCAAACAACACAATTCTCATAACTTCACATTCACTAAAAATGCACATGTTTAGAGAGAATAGTGACTTTCATCTGATCATAACCTTTTCCCTGACACCTTATATGACAAGCTTTATATGTAAGATCACAATTATATACAGATGAGGGATAGGGGAGTTACAAGATGCTTATAGTATGTCACAATCAGTTTTGCAGTAAATCACCACTCCTTTCTTACACACGGAGTGTCATAATCAGAAAGATAACGGTAGCATAAAATGCCCCTGTGCAGCTCTCCTAAATTGCTTTACCTGGAAGGGAATGAGAAGCTCAGATAATATGGTTGGCACCTGACCAAATGGACCACTAAGAAAAGAAGATTTTCAAACCTGGGGCGGGAGTTGTTTGTGCTCTATTTGTTCCCTATCTGGATGGGAAGAGAAGCCAAGGAGGGACATCTCCTGAAAATATATCTGGAATTATCCATCCTAAAATTACAGAAATTGTAAGGGAGACAAGGAAATGTGTTAGATTATCCTTTTTTCTTTTAGATAGTGAATTATCCCTACACTAAAAGATAGTTTGATTCCAGGTTTGTAACTGCGAAGCTGAGTCCAGAGGGGAGTCCCCTGCGTTTTAAATCTTTTTATTACCCTGTAAAGTGACCTTCCATCCTGATTTTGCAGGTTTGATTCTTTTACATTTTTTTCTTTATATAAAAGTTCTTCCAATATCCTGATTGATTTTAGTGTCCTAAAGATAAAGGGTCTGGTTTGTACCTACATTAAAGGCAATTGGTTGGTATATTCTTCTCAAGCCTCCCCAAGAGAGGAGATGAAGGCATTTAGGGGATATTTTGGGGGAACAGGGATTCCAAATGACCCGTCCCTGAATTTTTGCTTAAATCACTTGGTGGTGGCAGCAACACCGTCCAAGGACAAGGAAAGGAATTTGTGTCTTGGGGAAGTTTTTAACCAAATCTGGTAGAAATGAGTCTGGGGGGCTTTCATGCAGTTCCCCACACCTGTACACCAGTGTTCAGGGTAGGGAGGGAACCCTGACATGGCGCTTGTGAGCACTAATAATAAAACAAGTCATTTTAATTAAGTAGAAAGGAGAGTTAACTAGAAACAAGAGAGAGGTGGAAACAAATGGTTGCAATATCAAATCATAAAATGAGAACTTGGTTTACAGTTCCCCTTCACACAATCATAGAAGATTAGGATTGGAAGAGACTTCAAGAGGTCATCTGGTCCAACCCCTGCTCAAAGCAGGACTAATTCCCATCTAAATTATCCCAGTCAGGGCTTTGTCAAGCCTGACCTTAAAAACCTCTAAGGAAAGAGATTCCACCATGTGCCTAGAGAACCCATTCCAGTGCTTCACCACCTCAGTCTCCTAATCTTTTTTAGTGCCCTTCACTGTGGACACTCTCCAAGTTGTCCACATCTCCTCTGTTGGGGAAGGGGGCATGGACCAATACTGGATGTGGACTCCAGGTGTGGCCTCATCAGTGCCCAATAGAGGGGAATAATCACATCCCTTGATCTGCTGGCAATGCTCCTACTAATACAGCCCAATATGCCATTGGCCTTCTTGGCAAAAAGGGCACACTGATGACTCATATCCAGCTTCTAGTCCACTGTCATCCCCAGGTCCTTTTCTCCAGTACTGCAGCTTCGCCAGTCGGTCCCCAACCTGTAGTGGTATATGGGAATCTTTGGTCCTAAGTGCAGTACTCTGCATTTGTCCTTTCATAGCTAAGAAAGTAGGTTCCCTCCTTCCCCAACTTTAGTCTGTTCCAGAGCTCGTTGGATTCACAAGAACCAGCATCCAATTTTTCATGAGAACATCCCCACAACACAAGATGGCTCCCCAGCGAAAGCCTCTAGAGGCCTCTCTCCGCTCTGTGTTCTCCTGAAAGAGTCTTTTGTCTCTGTTCCTAGGCAGGGCAATCCCCATCTGTTATAATGTCCCTTCATTTATCTCTACATATAGTTAATAGTTTGCAGTTGTCTCTGATTGTTTTATAATGATAATCATGAGAGAGAACAAGGCTGGAGAACTGAGCCTGGCATTACATCCCTGGCTAACCAGGGCAGGGTGACAACACCCTCCTGGGATGGTCATCACCAAAAGACACTGCCCTGGTGACTGACTTCTATACCAAGTCCATAAATCACACTGTCAGTATGAAAATATTATTCCTTAACTATTACCCAGAAGTGACGTTTACAATGGTTAGGAAGCTTGAGAAGTTACAAGCTTTTTGCACACACCTTACATGCTTCTCATTATACGTAATATTCCCTAAAATGTGTGTGAGGTGCAGTGAGTTTGTCAGGCCTGAGGTGAGAGCTGTTTGCAAAGAACAGGGAACTCTTTTCCTGGGGGTTCAGTGTCACAACAACCTTTGTATACAACTTAAAAAAGGAGAAATGATGAGATCAGACAAGTGAGAGGAGGAAAGGGTTAATTCTCTGCTGCTCTTCACCACCTCACCTGGTCGCAGAGGCTAGTTCTCTAGGGCTGCGCTGGCCCTGAGTCCCCGCTGGGATTCCCAGGGCAGCAGGATAAATATCCCTGTACCTCAGCCCCGGTCAGTGCAGTTTCCTTACCGCCAGCAGCTCCCCGACTGGGTCACGGGCAGAGATTCCTCCTCCCCAGCTGGGCCTGGAGTCCGGTGAGTCACTTCCATGGAAGGAATCTGTGAAGAGGTGAATGGAAACACATGAACCCTTGGAAATGTTTGAGATGGGGTTGGATAGAATGGGGAAGAGGCGGAGGGGCGGTAACTCTGACTGCAGGGGCAGGACGGGATCCGGGCACTGAGATAACGCTCCTGTGACTGCGCTGAGGGTCAGAGTTAGGAAGACGTCACCAGATTACCCTGATCCACTCCCACGGATGTCACTGGGGGTCTTGCTGTTGAACTCAGGGGGCTCTGGACTGGGACATTCTTGGTTAATGTGACTGTGCAAACTAAACCTCATTGGAAACCTACTCAGGCCCTGTAATATTCTGCAGTCAAAATCCCGAGCACTTCACTCAGGGAAAACTTCCATTAAGCCCAGAAGGACCCCAGGGCTGGGTCCGTTCCTGTTGCAGAAATTAGCTGGTTTTAAGGAGCATAGCTGTGAATGTCCAAACTGCAGAACACAGGAGCAACTGATTCTAAGGGCTCCTTTGACATTGATTGTGACAGATTCCTCCCAGGGTACCATCTTGACCTGGGGTACCATTGAGCCCACTGACCCAGCAACCTGGGCTCCCACTCACTCTGAACAGCTGTTACAAGCTGCAAAGGCCTCCAGCCTGCACTATCACCAGCATTCACACAGGTTGATACACACCCAGCTGATATTACACACAGGCTCTCTAAGCACCAGCTTTTCCAGCCTAAGACCCCAGAGCAGTACTGTCCTGCCTGTTCCAATCCGGCCACAATGTGTGGTTTATATCCAGTCGCCTCTCTCTCAATGTGAAGAGGACCATGAACTCTTGGTTTAACCAAGTAGAGGTTATAAATTATAGGAAACTGATTAAAGCAGATTACCTAGCAAATAAACAAAAATGCAACCTAAGCTCCATATACTAAAGACATTTGATATGAATTAGCAGATTCTCATCCTAGCTGATGATACAGTCTGACTTTGAGATTCTTAAGGCTGTTTTAACTCACTTTCACAGTCCCTGCGTGAGCCCTGAGTAAAGTAGCAAACGTGTGGAGGAGAGAGTCTCCTGTGGAGGGCGTGCTCTGCTTCACCTGGGACCAGAACCATCCAAACCCTCTTCTGGAATGGAGACCTTCCAGAGCAGGAGAGTGTTTCTAGATTCATGATCCCACCCAACAAGTACAGTCACTTGAACTTTTTCATGGTTTCTATAATTCTCTCTGTGACACTGCGCCCCACATTCTTCACACTGATATTATGATGATATAATTATGATGCATTTTGTACAAGATAAGTCATGTTAGGTGTTATTGGAAAAGATCTAATTTACTGAATATGATTATCCTAGTTGTGTGTGTTTATGATTTTTGTCTCTGAAGTTATAAATATTGACTATGTATCTGAATTTCAATTGTGGTTGCACCTGGGTAACTCCCACTAAGCAAGTTGCATTTAGTCTAGAATATTACTAGATGGGAAGGGATTATTCAGGGCAATGAGGAATTGGAGAAACAATAAAACAAGACAGAACAAGAAGCAGTGGTCTCAAATTGCAGTGGTGAAGGTCTAATTTGGATATTAGGAAACGTGATTTCACTTGGAGGGTGGTGAAGCACTGGAATGGGTTACCTGGGGAGGTGATGGACTCTCCATCTTTAAAGGTTTTTAAGGCCCAGCTTAAGAAAGCCCCGGCTGGGATGATTTCATTTTTGTTGTTTCTGCTTTGAGCAGGGGATTGGCCTAGATTACCTCCTGAGGTCTCTTCCAACCTTGATTCTATGATTCTATGATTCCATTAATCCTTGCAGAAACTTATCTCCTCACCCAATGAGCCTTCCTGAGAACACTCCAGACAGCCTATGGATAATGGCTGCTATCACTCTGCAGGGACATGTGAGCAGCCCCTGTGACTCTTAACTCCATCTTGAGATGTCTGTAACTTGCAGCAAATTGACCTGTGCACCAAGTTTTTTAAACGAAGGGTTCACACCATATGCTAAAGCTATAGAAGAGCAGGAGTGGCTTCATTTTTTGTTCTTCACTCTCCAAGCTAGAAGATTCCTGGAAACGCCTAAGGAACAAAGACTGAAGCGGGGGAAGTGCTGGACCCAGGCTAAAGGGATTTGTAGCCTGTGTATGAAAGACCTGGGGATTGCAAGCTGTAAAGCAAGTGCACCTTGTATCTTGACAATCTGCCACCCGGCTTGTACCATCTACCAGGGTGAGAATTTGCTATTGCATATCCTATCTTATAGCATCTTAGGCTTAATTTACATTTTTCTATATTTGTGAGGGAATCTGCTTTGATCTGTTTCCTATAACTTATAATTACTTAACATTCATCTTTGGTTGTTAATAAACTTGTTTTTGCTTTACCTCAGCTAGCGAGCTGGAATGAAGTGCGTGGGAAAAGCATAGCTGGAGGGGCAAAACTGTTGTATATGGCTTTCCACATTCAAGGAGGGGGTGAATTCTGTGACCTTACGCTGTACAGTTGTCTGTGCAGGGTAAGGTGGTAACATTGTGGTTTATACTTCAGTGGGTGTATGAATCTAGGAAGCTGGTGGTTCATTTGTCTGCAGCCTCTCTATTGCTGGTTCACACTCAGTGACTGGTCAGAGCCTGCATGTAACTGCAGCTGGGTGTGTCCCTACCTGTGCGAATGCTGCTGTAAGATCTGCAGCTCGTCACAGCCGCACGGTATGAGAGGGATCGCAGGCTGGTGGGTCAGAGGGCTCAATGAAACCCCAGTTGCAGGTGGCACCCAAGTGGAACCCATCACACTGTCAACAAATGCACTCCAGTCCCAACTGAGACTCGAGTTCTGACTGTCTGTTTTGCTGTTACTTACAGGAATAGAAGATCCAAGTGATGGTACATGATGATAGCTGACAATCACACTGTTTCTGACCCCTTTAGTTTTATCCTGACTGGCTTCCCCGGTACGGAGGAGTCTCATGTCTGGATCGCCACCCCCTTCTGTCTGATCTATGTTGCAACACTTTTTGGAAATTCTCTCCTATTATTCATCATACTAACAGAACAAAGCCTCCACAAGCCCATGTATCTATTTGTGTCCATGCTGGCCACTGATGATCTGCTGTTATCTACCACTACGGTGCCCAAGATGCTGGCTCTCTTCTGGTTTAGAGCAGGGGAAATTTCTTATGCTGCCTGCCTGACCCAGATGTTTTTCATCCATGTCAGCTTTATTGCTGAGTCGGCCATCCTGCTGGCCATGGCGTTTGATCGCTACGTTGCCATCTGCAACCCCCTGAGATACACCGCTGTGCTGACTAAGTCTGTGATCGGGAGGATGGGGCTGGGAATTGTCACGAGAAGCTTCTGTATCATTTTTCCTCTTATCTTTCTCGTGAAGCGGCTGAAGTTCTGCAGAATCAACCTCCTGCCTCACAACTATTGCGACTACATGAGCATATCCCGGCTGGCCTGCGACGATGTCACAGTCAACGTCTGGTATGGTGTAGTCTTGGCTATTTTAGCAATCAGCTTGGATGTTGTCCTCATTGCTGTATCTTATGGGTTAATCCTCAGGGCCGTCTTTCGGCTCCCATCCAAGGACGCCCGGATGAAGACTCTCCGCACCTGCGGCTCCCACCTCTGTGTCATATTAATGTTCTACATTCCATCCTCTTTCTCCTATTTTGCATACCGATTTGAGCACATCATCCCAGGTTATATTCTCAACCTACTGGCCAACCTCTATGTGCTCATTCCCCCCATGTTAAACCCCATCATTTATGGGGTGACAACAAAAGCAATCCTGAAACGGGCGATCAATGTGTTTTATCCATGCTGAAGGAAAATCTTCCTGCTGAGCTAAAGGAGGCAACATCAAATATTTTGGGACTTGGAAATTAAAGCCAGGTTTTCATTTGAACTATAGTGGTGTTTTAACCATGTACTTACACTGTGTAGGCTCAAAAGCTGGTCTCTCTCATCAACAGAATTTGAGTCCAATTAAATCTAGTTCCTCCTCACCTTGTCTCTCTAATATCCTGCGACAGACTTGGCTACAACACCAACACTCACTTCCACAAAAAGCAGCCAGTCTGAATGAGTCTCTTATCTTGGTTTTGCCACCCACCTGCTGTGCCACCTTGGGAGAGTTTCTTTCCTCCTCACTGGCAAAGTGAGCACACTTTGGGGCCAGCTGGAAGTCAAGAGCCAGTCCCCTGAGGGAGACAGTGCAGGGATTACATGGCCCTCCTCCGCACAGCCCAGAATCCGAGCAAGGATAGCTTTGACTGGGCCATCATGGGCCTCCTTGACCTGGACATCCACCCCAAGAGGACATGGCTAGGGCAGCACAGACCCCGAAATCCACCCCACGGCAAACATGGTGATTCATAATATTTAAGGCCAGAAGGAACCACAGTCTGACCTCCTGTATAACACAGGCCCTAGAATTATACCCAGTCTCCCCTGTATTGAACCTAGTAACTTGTTTTTTGTTACAGCACCTTCCACAAAGATTTGCAAACTCCTAAATCCCTCTCAGGGACACAGTTTTGCTGGCCTCAGTTCCCCATTCCCTAGCCAAGGCCTGTGTCCCACGGACAGTGTGTTTGGCTCCCTTCTGGCACATTTCACATCGGTGGGTCCGTCTTCCCCATGTTGATCTCACTCTCTACCCTACACAGGTGGCTGTGTGGGGGTGCCTGGGCAGGAGAGAGGTCAGGGGGTACTGTGGCCTGCTGCAGTAGTCAAGGGGCTCTTTTGAATGTGGTCTCTGTTTCCCCTGACCATGGGAAAGGGAGAATATAATCCTGTGTGTGTGATAAGTGTGTGTCACTCCATGCTGAAGGAATGTTTTGCTGCTGACTATAACGTGCCGATTCCTCCTGGGGCTTGGAGACTTGTTTAACTTGCTGACATCGCAAAAATGCTGCAAGAATCTTTTTTTTCCCTTTTTTCCCCACCTTCCATTAAAAATATAAGTATATACAAACGGTCATATTGGGTGAGACCAATGGTCCATCCAGCCCAGTATCCTGTCTTCCCACAGTGGAGAGTGCCAAGTGGCCCAGAGGGAATGAACAGAATGGGGAATCATCAAATGATCCATCCCCTGTCGCCCATTCCCAGCTTCTGGCAAACAGAAGCTAGAGACACCATCCCTGTCCATCCTAGCTAAAAGCCATTGATGGACTTATCCTCCGTGAATTTATCTGGGGGTTTTTTTGTCCACCTCTTTGTTTACTTTCTCTGCACCAGGCATGATTTTCTAGACCTCTATCATATCCCCCCTTAGTCATCTCTTTTGCAAGATGATAAGTCCAAGTCTGATTAATATCTCCTCATACGGCAGCCATTCCATTCCTGCAGCTGTTGACAAGAAATGTCTCAGAAGAATAAAGAACAGCCTCTACGGGGGTTAGACCAATTGTTCATCTAGTCCAGCATCCTGTCTCCAGCAGAGGCACGTTCCAGAGTTTCAGGGGGAACAGAATAGGGCATTTATGGAGTGATCCATCCCCTGTCTTCCCCTCCCGGTTTCTGGCATTAAGAGGTTTAGAGTCATAATATCATAGAGTATTAGGGTTGGAAGGGACCTCAGGAGATCATCTAGTCCAATTCTCTGCTCAAAGCAGGACCAACAACAACTAAATCATCCCATCCAGGGCTTTGTCAAGCCAAACCATAAAAACCTCTAAGGGAGGAGATTCCACCACCAACTTAGGTAACCAATTCCAGTGCTTCACCACCCTCCTAGTGAAATAGTGTTTCCTAATAGCCAGCCTAGACCTCCCCACATGCAAATTAAGACGATTGCTTCTTATTCTGTCATCTGCCACCACTGAGAACAGCCAAGCTCCATCCTCTTTGGAAACCCCCTTCAGGTATTTGTAGGCTGCTATCAAATCCCCCGTCACTCTTCTCTTTTGCAGACTAAATAACCCCAGTTTCCTCAATCTCCCCACATAAGTCGTGTTCCCCAGCCCTCTAATCATTTTCATTGCCCTCCGCTGGACTCTCTCCAATTTGTCTACATCCCTTCTGTAGAAGGGGGACCAAAACTGGACATGATAGTCCAGGTGTGGCCTCATCAGTGCTGAATAGAGGGGGAAAACACTTCTCTCATTCTGCTGGCAATATTTCTGCTAATACAGTCCAATATGCCATTGGCCTTCTGGGCAACAAGAGCACACTGCTGTCTCATATCCAGCTTCTCGTCCACTGTAATCCCCAGGTCCTTCTCTGTAGAACTGCTGCCTGGCCAGTTGGTCCCTAGTCTGTAGCAGTGCATGGGATTCTTCTGTCCTAAGTGCAGGACTCTGCACTTGTCCTTGTTGAACCTCAGCAGATTTCTTTTTGTCCAATCCTCCAGTTTGTCTAGGTCCCTCTGTATCCTTTCCCTACCCTCCAGCATATCTACCTCTCCCCGCAGCTTAGTGTCATCTGCGGACTTGCTGAGGGTGAATTTCATCCCATCATCCAGATCATTAAGAAAGATGTTGAACAAAACCAGCCCCAGGACCAACCGCTGGGGCACTCCGTTTGATACTGGCTGCCAACTAAACATCAAGATGTTGATCACTACCCTTGAGCCTAATAATCCAGCCAGCTTTCTATCCACCTTATAGTCCATTAATTCAATTCATATTTCTTTAACTTGCTGGAAAGACTACTGTGGGAGACCATATCAAAAGCTTTGCTATAGTCAAGATATATCGCATCCACCACTTTCACCATATCCACACATCATTTTTCTTTCCTCTCCATACTGTGTTGTCCAGTGCAGAGGTCTGGGGGCTGCCTTTGTCTGTAAAGACTGAGGCAAAAATAACATTGAGTACTTCAGCTTTTCCCACATCATCTGTGACTATATTCCCTTCCCCATTCAGTAAAAATCACCCTCACTGTCTTGGCTAATAGTCATTGATTGATCAATTCTCCATGGTCTTATCTATTTCTTTTTTGATCCCAGTTATCCATGTGTCTAGTTCTTTTCTGACTGTAATTGTACCTTTGGTCATCATTATATCCCCTGGCAATGAGTTCCACAGGTTACATCTGTGTTGCATTAAAAAATACGTCCTCCTGTTTGTATTAAATCTGCTGCCTATTAATTTCATCAGGTAACCCCTGGTTTCTGTATTGTGTAAAAAAGTAAAGACCATTTCTCTATTCACTTTCTCCACATAACTCATGACTTTATAGACCTCTCTCAGATCCCACCTTAGAGGTCCTTTTCTATGCTGAACGGTCCAAGTCTATTTAGTCATGGTGAAAACTCCAAAGGTGAAGGAGGTGTTTGTGGGGAAGCCAGAGGGTCCTGCACAGCTATGACTCTCAGCCAGCATGGAAAACAGAAGGTTTATTTGTTGAAGGAAGAGATTGTAGTACACAACTTGTGAGCACAGAAATCAGTGACTTTCAGCAAATCCATTCTGGGGAGACCCCAAGCCGGACACCCCAGACTCCCCTCTCTCCGAGCCATCCCCAGAAGATTTCCCAGATTCCAGGGGTGAGGCAGAGCCCCAGGGAAAGGGCCGTGTGAGGGCAGGGCCTCAAGGCAAGGGGTGGTTGAGGGCAGGGGTTTGGGGAGGAGAGGTGGAGTGGGTTCTCAGGGGTAGAGTGGGGCAAACTGGGGGCTGAGGGAAAGGGGAAGTGCAACAGGAAAAGGCTACATTTCAGGACCCGGTGCCCCCTCCACAGACTTTTTGGAGCTTCCGCAGCTCCAGTCTGGATGCTGAGCTTGTGTCATCCGGGGTCTGGCTTTTCCCAACTGCTGAGCACCAGGGGCAGAGAATGGGAGCCGTGAGGGCTCAGCGCCTCTTGAACTGTTGGCTGAACGTGCCCTAGGTTGGGGGAGGAGGGGCTGCAGTGGGTCAGCTTTGTACCTTGGGAGAGGAACATGGAGACTTCCAGATTGGATCAGAGCCGGGTCCATCCAGCCCAGGAGCCTGTTGGCAACAGGGGCCAGCTCCAGCTGCTTCAGAATCTCTTGAGGGGTGTAGCAAGGTGGCTACCCGCTGCAACCCAGAAGGGGTTAAATCAGCCCTGCAGAGGGCTGCTGCTGGGGAAAAACAGCCCAGCAGAGGGTTGCAGCTGGAAAGGGGATTGATAACAGCTGGGCTGATAGGAAGGCAGCCACAGCTGTAGCCTGGGTAATCAGGGACCAGCTAACCCTTATAAGAGGGCAGTGGGCCAGGAGGAGACAGACAGTCTCTCTAGGTAGCTGGATGGAGGAGGACGGGGCTGCCTAGAAAGCTGAACAAGATACCTAGGCTGGGGCAGTACTGGGGAGGGGACAGGCTGAGCAGGGGAGCTCCCCTGCTCAGGCCCAGCATCCTCCCAGGCTGCAACCTGACACAAAGGCTTAAGGGAGACACTGGGTTTAGGTGCAGGCAGCAGGCCCAACCCCCCTTGCCTGTGATGACTGGTTATTACACTGCAGTCTGCCCCAGGGAGCAGGGGCTGGATGATGACTGGCAGTAGCCCATAGGTGCAGGTTAGGTGGGATTAGCTGGTGAGGGTTCCTCAGGGAGGGGAGACCTAGAGAGAGTACTCACAGGGGGGACAGCACCCCAGCTAACAAGGCATCGGGGTACAGGAGGGACATGGGGCCGGTGACAGGCAGGATGTCGACCTGCAGAGGGTGCTCCGGAGGCCGGAAGAGCTGATTCCCCGAATGAGCGGCAGGAGACGCTGCAGGCATGAGTCCTCGCTCTGTCACAGGGGGATATGGGATAATCTTCCCCTCATACCCTGCGTCCATCATTATCTCTTACACAGATTGGCTTAAACTCTGAGCCACGGGGATCACTCTCCCTTCCAAAATGTGTAAGGTCATTAACTCTGGTAACTGTGAGGACTTTTGATACCCAGATAAATGTCCAATCCCTTTCTGAATCTTGACAAGGTCTTGGCCTCCACAAAATCCTGCAGCAGTGAGTTCCACAGACTGATTACATGTTTTATGGGAAAGTATTTCTTTGTACTGGTTTTTATTTCCCACCTTTAACTTTCCTTGCATATCCCTTTTTCTAGTCTTATGAGAGGAAGAGGTACTCCTCATTTCCCCTCTCTCTGCCACCTACTTTCTTACATATACACATAGAGCGAGACAAGGTGGGAGAGGTGATATCTTTTATAGGACCAACTTCTGTTGGGGAGAGAGACAAGCTTTTGAGCTACATGGAGCAGTTCTTCAGATATGGGAAAGGTTCTCAGAGTGTCCTAGCTAAATACAAGGTGAAACAGGTAGTTAAGCATGAGTAGTTCATACTTATTCTAAGGGACCACTTCAAGGTAAATACGATGACAGAAGTCAGTCCACTAAAAGATATTTGGTCCGCGCCGCACTTGTCTCTCTAATATCCCTGGACTGATGGACCTACAATGACAGGGCACACACACGTATAGCTTTTCCGGATGGTTGGACTAGGTGAGACTAAAGGCAGTCTTTAAAAGAATGATTGTGAGGGTTTTCAGGGCTCCCAGGACTATGAGTAACCCTTCTACCCTCTGACTTCAACACCCATTTTTCCCTGAGAAGGTCCCTGCACCATGAGGTGTCTCCTCAATGAAAGGCTCCAGGGGGCCTCTCCCCATTCTGTGTTATCCTGACACAGACTTTTGTCTCTGTTTGTAGGCAGAACAATCCTGTCTGTTATAATGTTCCATCATTTACCTCCAAGTGGTGGGGATGGTTGGCAGCTGTCTGTGATGGTTTTCCATTGATCATCTTAGGATGAAGCAAAACTGCAGAACTGAACCTGGCATTTCATCCTTGCTCTCCAGGGTCGGGTGACAACACACTCCAGAGAGCCCATCACCAAAACACACTGCTTAGGTGACTAACTCCTACTCCAAGTCCATATACCACATTGTCATTATCTTCATGTTATTCTTTAAGTATTAACCGGACATGCCTTTTGCAATGGTTAGGAAGCTTGAGTGGTTACACACTTTCTGCACACACCTTACATGCTACTCTTTATGGGTAAATATTCCCTCAGACCTGTGTGAGGTGTAGTGAGTTTGTCAGGACTGGGGTGAGAGCTGTTCGCAAAGAACAGGGAACTCTTTGCCGGTGCCTCAGTGTCACAATGACCATTGTAAATAACGTACAAAGGAAAACATGGTCAGATCAAACAGGTGAGAGGAGGAAAGGGTTAATTCTCTGCTGCTCTTCACCACCTGAGCCGGTCACAGAGGCCAGGTCTCTGGGGCTCCACTGGCTCTGAGTCCCCACTGGGATTCCCAGGGCAGCAGGATAAATATCCACGTACCTCAGCCCCGGTCAGTGCAGTTTCCCCGCCACCTGCAGATCCCCGACTGGGTCACATGCAGAGATTCCTCCTCCCCAGCTGGGTCCAGAGCCTGGTGAGTCATTTGGGTGGAAGGAATCTGTGAAGGGGTGAATGGAAACACACAAACCCCAGGAAATGTTTGAGCTGGGGGTGGATAGAACGGGGGTGAGGTGGGGGGTAACTCTGACTGCAGGGGCAGGACGGGAGCCGGGTACTGAGATAACGCTCCTCTGACTGCGCTGAGGGTCAGGGTTAGGAAGAGGTCACCGGGTTACCCTGATTCACCCCACAGACATCACTGGGGGTCTTGCTGTTGAACTCAGGGGGCTCTGGACTGGGCCATTCTTGGTTACGTGACTGTGCAGAGTAAACCTCATTGGAAATGTACTCAGGACCTGTAATATTCTGCACACTAAAACCAGAGCCCTTCACTCAGGGAACACTTCCATTTAAAAGCAATAAGGAACCCCGGTCTGGGTCTGTTCTGGTTGCAGAAATTAGCTGGTTTTAAGGAGCATAGCTGTGAATGTCCAATCTACATAACCCAGGAGCAACTGATTCTAAGGGCTCCTTTGATACTGATTATGACAGGTTCCCCACAGGGTGCCATCTGGATCTGGGGTACCACTGAGACCGCTGATCCACCAGCCTGGGCTCCCACTCACCCTGCACAGCTGTGACAAGCTGCAAAGCCCTCCAGCCTGCAGTTTCACCAGCATTCACACACGTAGACACACACCCAGCTGATATTACACACAGGCTCTCTAAGCACCAGCTTTCCAGCCTAAGACCCCAGAGCAGTACTGTCCTGCCCTGGTCCAATCTGGCCAGGATGTGTGTTTGATACCTGGTCGCCTCTCTCTCAGTGTGAAGAGGATCATGAACACTTTGGGGAACCAAGCGGAGATTATAAATTATAGGAAACTGATTAAAGCAGATTACCTAGGAAATAAACAAAAATGCAACCAAAGCTTCATATACTAAACAGATTTGATATGAATTAGCAGATTCTCATCCGAGCTGATGATACAGTCTGACTTTGAGATTCTTAAGGCTGTTTTAACTCACTTTCACAGTCCCTGCGTGAGCCCTGAGTAAACTGAAGCAAATGTCTTCATGTTGTGGACAGCAACACCAGGTGGGCCTGCCCTGCTTCACCTGGGACCAGAACTATCCAAACCCTCTTCCCTGATCAGGAATGGAGACCTTCCAGAGCAGGAGAGTGTTTCTGGATTCATGGTCCCACCCAACAAATATGGTCACTTGAACTTTTTCATCGTATCTATTATTCTTTCTGTGACACTGTGCCCCACATTCTTCACACAGATATTATTAGGATATAATTATGATGCATTTTGTACAGGATAAGTCATGTTCGGTGTCACCGGAAAATTTTAATTTCGTGAATATGATTATCCTATTTGTGTGTGTTTACATTTTTTGTATCTGAAGTTATAAATATTGACTATATATTTGAATTTCAGTTGTGGTTACACCTGAGTAACACCCACTAAGCAAGATGCTTTTAATCTTCAATGCTGGATGGGAAGGGACTATTCAGGGCAATGGTCAGGGCAATTGGGGAATTGGGCAATTGGGAAATTGGGAAATTCAGGGCAATTGGGGAAAGAATAGAACAAGACAGAACAAGAAGCAATGGTCCAAAGTTGCAGTGGTGATGGTCTAATTTGGATATTAGGAAACACTATTTCACTAGGAGGGTGGTGAAGCACTGGAATGGGTTCCATAGGGAGGTGATGCACTCTCCATCCTCAGAGATATTTAAAGCTCAGCTTGATAAAGTCCTGCCTGGGAGGATTTCATTTTTGTTGGTCCTTGTTTGAGCAGGGATTGGCCTAGGTGACCTCCTGAGGTCTCTTCCAACCCTCCTCCTAATAAGCCTGAGGAGAAACTTATCTCCCACCCGATAAGCCTTCCTGAGAACACTCCAGGTGGCCTATGGATAATGGCTGCTGTCACTAAAGTGGCCTGGGAACCAAGTTTTGAAACAGAGGATTCCCACCATCTGTTGAAACTATATACGAGCAGGAGTGGCTTCTTTTTGTTGTTCACTCCCAAACTAGAAGATTTCTGGAAACACCCGAGGAACAAAGGCTGAAACGGGGGAAGTGCTGGACCCAGGCAAAAGGGATTTGTAATCTGTGTATGAAAGACCTGGGAATTGCAAGCACTAAAGCAAGTTCAGCATGTATCATGAGAATCTGCTACACTCCTTGTACCATATGCCAGGGTGAGAATTTGCTATTGCATATCCTATCTTGTTAGCACCTTAGGTTTTGTTTGTGTTTTTGTTTATTTGCTAGGTAATTTGCTTTAATCAGTTTGCTATCACCTATAATCACTTAAAAGCTCTCATTTGTAGTTAATAAACTTGTTTTTGCTTTACCTGAACTAGTGAGTTGGAATGAAGCACATGGGAATGAAGCACATGGAGGGCCAAGGCTGTTGTATATTTCTTTCCACATTCAGGGAGTGGAAAATTTTATGAGTTTATGCTGTACCGTTCTCTGTGCAAAGTAAGACAGTAACATTTCAGGTTTATACTCCAGTGGGGGAATGAATCTGGGAAGCTGGTAGTTAATTTGGTTGCAGCCTCTCAATTGTTGGTTCACATGGAGTGACCAGTCAGAGCCTGCATGTAACTGCAGCTGAGTGTGTCCCTACCTGTGTGTATGTTGGTGTAAGTGTAGGACCAGGAACAGGCCCGCAGCTCATCACAGACGCACAATGTGAGAGTGAACGCAGGCTGGTGGGTCTGAGGGCTCAATGAAACCCCAGTTCCAGGTGGCACCCAAGTGGAACCCATCACACTGTCAACAAATGCGCTCTAATCCTAGATGATACTTGAGTTCTCACTGACTGTCTCTTGTGCTGTTACTTACAGGAAACTGAATGGAAGATCTAAGTGATGGTACAACATACAGCGGACAATCACACTGTTTTTCTCCCCGTCACTTACATCCTGACCGGCATCCCAGGTACGGAGGAGTCTCACGTGTGGATGGCCATCCCCTTCTGTTTGATGTATATTGTGACACTTTTGGGGAACTCTCTCCTACTATTCATCATAGTAACAGAACAAAGCCTCCATGAGCCCATGTATCTTTTCCTGTCCATGCTAGCCACTGCTGATCTGCTGATCTCTACCACTACGGTGCCCAAGATGCTGGCTATATTCTGGTTTAGAGCAGGGGAAATTTCTTATGCTGCCTGCCTGACCCAGATGTTTTTCATCCATGTCAGTTTTCTTGCCGAGTCGGCCATCCTGCTGGCTATGGCGTTTGATCGCTATGTTGCCATCTGCGACCCCCTGAGATACACCGCCGTGCTGACCAAGTCTGTGATCCGGAAGATGGGGCTGGCAGTTGTCACAAGAAGTTTCTGTATCATTTTTCCTCTCGTCTTTATCGTGAAGAGCCTGAATTTCTGCAAAACCAACCTCCTTCCTCACAACTATTGCGACTACATGAGCATAGCTCGTCTGTCTTGCAACGACATCAGAGTCCATATCTGGTACGGTGTAGCCTTGGCTATTTTAGCAATCGGCTTAGATGCTGTGGTCATTGCTGTATCTTATGGGCTGATCCTCAGGGCCGTCTTCCGGCTCTCATCCAAGAACGCCCGGCTCAAGGCTCTTCGAACCTGTGGTTCGCACGTCTGTGTTATACTGATGTTCTACACGCCATCCTTTTTTTCCTATTTTGCATATCGATTTGTGCACATCATCCCAGGTTATATTCTCACTCTACTAGCGAGCCTCTACATGCTCATTCCCCCCATGTTAAACCCCATTGTTTATGCTGTGACAACAAAAGAGATCCTGAAACGGGGGATCAAGGTGTTTTATCCATGCTGCAGGAGAAGCTCCCTACTGAGCTAAAGCAGGCAACAGGAAATGCCTTGAGTTGGAAATTAAAACCACATATTCATTTGAACTGTAGGGGTGTTTTTACTATTTAATTACACTGTGTGAGCTCAGATCTGGTCTCTCTCTGCAACAGAATTTGTGTCCAATGAAAGCTTGTCACCTCCTCACCTTGTCTCTCTAAAATCCTGGGACTGAGATGATAACAACAACATCGCTCACTTCCACAATAAGCAGCCAGACAGAATGAGTGTCTGTTCTTAGACAAAGTAAAACAACAAAACAAGAAAGCACAAATGTAATGTCACCCTGTGAGAGAGCACGGTGTGTGCATCTCTTCTGAGACAAGCTGCATCTGAGCTGGACTCTTAATGGCAACTGAAAGCAGAAACCAAGGGGGGTCATGACAGGGGCCAGTAGGAAGTGCACCGGGCTGCATGTGGGGAAACAGGGGCTCTAGTGTTGGTTTTGCCACCAACCTGGTATGCAGCCTTGAGGAGAGTTTATTTCCTCCTCATTGGCAAAGTGAGCACAGTTTGGGGCCAGCACGGATGTCAGGAGCAAGTCACCTCAGAGAGACAGCAAAGGGATTGCACGGCCCTCCTCTGCACAGCCCAGAACCGAAGCAGGCGTGGCTTTGACTCGGCCATAATGGGCCTCTTTACCCTGGAGATCCACCCCAACAGGGCAGCAGAGACCCCCAAACCCACCCCACAGCAAACATGGAATTCATAATCTTAAACACCAGAAGAAACAACAGTCTGTCCTCCTTGTAGTAGGATGAGGCCCTGAAGCATAAACTGTTGTATCAGAGGCCCAGTATGAGGCCTAAGGCCTGAGCTAAAGTAATGGTCAAGACTTTGTTAACATAAAGCAAAGTTAAGCTGTGAGCTAGAGGCAGGCCCTGCTCACAGAAGTTGGCAAGGAAAGGGCTGATGTTGCAAAAGTACATAGACCTAAGAGGTACTAAGACACTGGCACATTCCACACAGATAACAAGGAACAGACCGACCCATCCTAAAGACAGGGGCAAAAGGGTAACATGATGGATAGAGTTGTTTTGATCGAACCAACTTGTACAAGGTGAGAGGCGGCACCTTACTACGTAGAGGGGATGTACCTTACTACGTAGAGGAGATGCACCTCAGTACGTCAGGAGTGATGTGTAACTTGTTTGTACCTGTGTATAAGAATAACAGCCCTGGGGCAGGTCTTTGTCCAGCTGAGGGGGCATTAGCGGTCCTGCTACTGACTGAGCTGAGTCCATTGTCAGGGGGCACAAATTCGTAGTATGTTCCGCAGAGTCTACGGGAAACTATCACTGTGCTTCATTTGGCAATAAACCTGGCCCGGGTGCCTTAGTACCTTACTAGTGTCTGTGGTCTTTGAGGGTTCTCTTGGGTCTGCTGTGTCAGCTATCTGCACAGAGCTGGGGCAGCACACAGAGGGAACACGCACGCAGCCAACTGATACCATCATCGAACAAGAGCAGAGCACCACACCGGTAGCTACTGACAACACTCCTGTATAACACAGGCCCTAGAATTATACCCAGTCACACCCATATTGAACCCAGTAACTTTTTTTTTCTTTACAGCACCTTCCATAAAGATTTGCAAACTCCTAAATTCTTCTCTGTGACACTGCTTCCTATCCACCTTATAATCCATTCATCTTATCCATATTCTTTAACTTGCTGATAAGAATACTGGGGGACACTGTGTCAAAGGTTTGCTAAAGTCAAGGTGTATTACATCCACTGCTTTCCCATCATCCACAGAGTCAGTTATCTCATCCTACAAGGCAGTCAGGTTGGTCAGGCATGACTCACCTTGGTGAATCTATGTTGACTGTTCCTGATCACCTTCCTCTCCTCCAAGTGCTTCAAAATGGAATCCTTGAGGACCTGATCCATGAGGACCTGATCCATGATTGTGCAGGGGACTGAGGTGAGGCAGACCGATGTGTAATTTCCCATGTTCTCTTTCTTCCTGTTTTAAAATATGGGCACTATGTTTGCCTTTTTCCAGTCATCTGGGACCTCCCCCGATCACTACCAATGTTCAGAGATAATTGCCAACTTCCTAAGCCCCCTTGGATGTGTTAGTTCTGCACCTGTGGACTTGTGCATGTCCACATTTTCTAAATAGCCCTTCACCTGTTCTTTCACCAGTGAGGGCTCCTCACCTCCTCCCCACACTGTGTTGCCGAGTGTAGCAGTCTGGGAGCTGCCCTTGTCTGTGAAGACCAAGGCAAAAAAAAGAAAATCATTGAGTATTTCAGCTTTTCCCACATCATTTGCCACTATGTTCCCCTCCCCTTTCAGTAAGAATCACGCTAACCATCTTGCCTAACAGCCATTGACAGATCGATTCTCCATGCACTTATCTATTTCTCTTTTGATCCCAGTTATACATGTGTCTAATTCTTTTTTGAATGCAGTTGTACATTTGGCCATCACTATGCCATCACCCTAGCAATGAGTTCCACAAGTTAGATCTGTGTTGCACCAAAAATTGCATCCTCTTGTTTGTATTACATCAGTTGCCCATTAATTTCATCGGGTACCCCCTGGTTTTTGTATATTGTGAGAAAGTAAATAACACTCCTCTATTCACTGTCTCCACACCAGGCATGATTTTATAGACCTCTGTTATATCACCCCTCAGAGGTCTCTTTTCTAAGCTGAACTGCTGAAGTGTTTTTAGTCATGGTGAAAACTCCCAAGGTGAGGGAGGATTTTGTGGGGATGCCAGAGGGCCCTGCAACTGAATTTGCAGGTATGATTCTTATCCTTTTTTTCTTCATGTAAGTAGTGTCAGGATGAGCTCTACCCTGACATCTGGTGGTGAATTGTTTTGAGTTGTGGAAAAGAACTTTAGGAGCTGATCTTATTTACATAGGCACACCCACCCTTCCTAGCTTGAGCTCACAGCAGACCAAATGGTCCCTTTGGCAGCTGTGGGATCCCCAGTTTCTCTGTTATTGGGGCAGGAATGATAAAGTGTTGTTACCCTGATTATGTGAATCAAGGACTGTGTACATGTACTTGGCCTTTGTTATGATGGGGGGACTCTCCATAATCTAGGTAGCACTCATTGGGGAAGGGACAGGGGTTCCAAAACCCAGTGAATTGAGAGAGGCTGTGGGCAGGCATCTATGTCCTTTGGTGGGGGCTTTTTCTGACAACCCTCCATGCCTCTTGCACTGTATCTCCTTCCACTGTGGAATATTAGAACTAATTTTTCATTTGAATAGGGGTTTCAGCCTGCTGAGCTGAATTCACTTTGGGCCCAGTAGTGCACCTGCACTCAGGGATTCCCTACTATAAGATGAAATCAACTAAGAGGTGAAATCACTGAGCACTATGTTAAGTAGGGGGGCCTGAAGATGTATTGCTGAACAGCTGGTGGAGCAGAGTGGTTTGTGAGACAGCTGATGGAGTGGAGCAGTTTGTGGGGACAGCTAGTGGAGCAGCTGCTGGAGCAAAGCAGTTCTGGGACAGCTGGTGGAATGAAGCATCTGGCTGAACAGCCCCTGGGAAGGCTGGCAGAGCAGAGCAGCTGATGGAGCGGAGCAGTTCATGGGAGAGCTAGCAGAGCAGCTGATGGAGCAGAGTGGCCGATGGAGTGGAGTGGAGTAGAGTGGAGCGGCTGGTAGAGCAGAGCAGTTCCTGGGATGGCTGGTGGAATGGAGCATCTGGCAGAGCAGCTCATGGGATGGCTGGGAGAGCGGCTCGAGGAGAGGGCTGTAGAAAAACCCCACAGAGAGGCGGGGCAGTCGGCCTCAGATCACGTAAGGTGCCCCTTAAACTGGTCGCCCATTTCCACCCAGGCTGGGAGGTAAAACTAGGCAGATGAACTTTTGAACTCAGCAGACGCTTTTGGACTTTTGGGACTTTGGGTGATTTGGGGATTGTTGGACTTTTGCGTTGTTGGACTTTTGGATTCTGGGACTTTGGGGACTTTCGGTGACTTTTGGGGTTGCAGGACTCAAGAACCAAAGGAAAGGACACAGCCCATTTGCTTGCGGAGGAGAAGCGGGCCTTCTGGTTCATGGTTTGTTTTATGAATCCCGTTTGTGGTCTTTCCCCAATTGCCACATTGTTTCTCTGTGTTATTAAAAGGCTTTTGGTACACTCAGACTCTCTGCTTGTGAAAGGGGAAGTATTGCCTCTTTGAGGCACCCAGAGGAGTGGCATGCGGTTGTCCCAGGTCACTGGGTGTGGGCTTGAGAACAGTTTTCACTGTGTTATTGGAATGGAATCCCTAGATGCTGAACCCGGACCTTATTGCTGCTAATTCTGAGGAGCAGAAGGGTTCCGTTTATAAAAAAGTTCTTCTAATAACCTGATTTATTTTAGTGTCCTAAAAATAAAGGGTCTTACATTAAAGGCAATTGGTTGCTATAATCTTCTCAAGCCTCCCCAAGAGAGGAGTTGAAGGAGTTTGGAAGATATTTTGGGGGAACAGGGATTCCAAATGACCCATCCCTGAATTTTTGTTTAAATCTCTTGGTGGTGGCAGTAACACCGTCCAAAGACAAGGAAAGGAATTTGTGCCTTGGGGAAGTTTTTAACCAAAGCTGGTAGAAATAAGTTGGGGGGGCTTTCATGCGGGTCGCCGCACTTATACCCCTGTAGTCAGAGTAGAAAGGGAAACCCTGACATGGCACCTGTGAGCACTAATAATAATAAAAAAAGTCAGTTTAGTTAAGAACAAAGGAGAGTTAACTAGAAACAACAGAGAGGTGGAAACAAATGGCTACAATGTAAAATCGTGAAATGAGAACTTGGGTTATAGTTCTGTTCATAAACTCATAGAAGATCAGGATTGGAAGAGACTTCAGGAGGTCATTTAAACCAACCCCTGCTCAAAGCAAGACCAATCCCCAACTAAATCATCCCAGCCAGGGCTTTGTTAAACCTGACCTTTAAAACCTCTAAGGAAGAGATTCCACCATCTCCCTAGGGAACCCATTCCAGTACTTCACCACCCTCCTAGTGAAATAGTGTTTCCTAATATCCAATGTAAACCTCCCCCTCTGCAGCTAGAGACTGTTACTCCTTCTTCTGTCATCTGCCACCACTGAGAAGAGCCAAGCTCCATCCTCTTTGGAACCCCCTTTCAGGTAGTTGAAAGCAGCTATCAAATCTCCCCTCAGTCTTCTCTTCCATAGACTAAACAATCCCCGTTCTCTCAGCCTCTCCTTATAAATGCTCCAACTCCCTGATCATTTTTTTGCCCTCCTCTGGACTCTCTCAAATTTTTCCACATCCTTCCAATCATGTGGGCCCCAAAATTGGACACAGTACTCCAGATTAGTCCTCACAATTGTCGAATAGAGGAGAACGATCACGTCCCTCGATCTGCCGGCAATGACCCTACTTACTCAGCCCAAAATGCCATTGGCTTTCTTGGCCACAAGGGCACACTGTTGTCTTATATGCAGCTTCTCATCCATTGTAATCCCCATGTCCTTCTCTGCAGAACTGCTGCCTAGCCATTTGGTCCCTAGTCTGTAGCAGTGCATGGGATTCTTCCGTGCTAATTGCTAAGTGCTAAATGCAGGACTCTGCTCTTGTCCTTGTTGAACCTCATCAAATTTCTTTTGGCCCAATCCTCTAATTGGTCTAGGTCACTCTGCAACCTAACCCTAGCTTTCAGCATATCTACCACTCCTCCCAGTTTAGTGTCATCTGCAAACTTACTGACGGTGCAGTTCACACCATCCTCCAGATCATTGATAAATATATTGAATTAAACCGGCCCCACACCCTTGTGGCACTCTACTTGATACCAGCTGCCAACTAGACATAGAGCCATTTACAAAGAACAGGGAACAATTTGCGGGGGTCTCATTGTCACATTGACCTTTTTAAATAATGTACAAAAGGAGAAATAATCAGATCAAACAAATGAGAGGAGGAAAGGGTTAATTCTCTGCTACTCTTCACCACCTGAGCCAGGTCCTGGGGCTCCACTGGCTCTGAGTCCCCGCTAGGATTCCCAGGGCAGCAGGATAAATATCCCTGTACCTCAGTCCTGGTCAGTGCAGTTTCCCCACCGCCTGCAGCTCTCTGACTGGGTCACAGGCAGAGATTCCCTCACCCCCGCTGGGGCCAGAGCGTGGTGAGTCATGGAAGGAATCTGTGAAGGGGCAAATGGTAACCAATGAACCCTAGGAAATGTTTGAGCTGGGGTTAGATAGAATGGATGGGAGCCGGGCACCGAGATAACACTCCTCTTTAGGAAGAGGTCGCCGGATTACACAGATCCCCTCCCACGGACGGCACTAGGTGTCTTGCTGTTGAACTCAGAGGGCTCTGGACTGGGCCATGCTTGGTTATGTGACTGTGCAGAGTAAACCTCATTGAAAACCTACTCAAGCCCTGTAATACTCTGTACCGCAAATCCGAGCCCTTCACTTAGGCAAAACTTCCATTAAAATCAATAAGAACCCCAGGTCTGTGTCCGTTCCGGTTGGCAGAAATTAGCTGGCTTTAAAGAGCATAGCTCTGAATGTCCAAACTATATAACCCAGGAGCAACTGATTATAAGGGCTCCTTTGAGACTAATTGTGATGGGTTCCCCCCAGGGTGCCACTTGGATTTGGGGTACTACTGAGCCTGCTGACCCACCAACCTGGGCTCCCACTCACCCTGCACAGCTGTGACAAGCTGCAAAGCCCTCCAGCCTGCACTTTCACAAGCATTCACACACGTAGACACACACCCAGCTGACATTACACACAGGCTTTCTAAGCACCAGCTTTCCAGCCTAGGACCCCAGAGCAGTACTGTCTTGCATGGTTAAATCTGGCCAGGATGTGTGTTTAATACCCAGTTGCCTCTCCCTCAATGTGAAGAGGACCGTGAACACTTGGGGTAACCAAGCCAAGATTATAAATTATAGGAAACTGATCAAAGCAGATTACCTAGCAAATAAACAAAAAAGCAACCTAAGCTTCATATACTAAATAGATTTGATATGAATTAGCAGAGTCTCATCCGAGCTGATGATACAGTCTCACTTTGAGAATCTTAAGGCTGTTTTAACTCACTTTCACAGTCCCTGCATGAGCCCTGAGTGAACTGTAGCAAATGTGTGGAGGAGAGATTCTGCTGTCGAAAGCAACACCAGGAGAGCCCGCCCTACTTCACCTGGGACCAGAACCATCCAAACCCTCTTCCCTCTTCTGGAATGGAAACCTTCCAGAGCAGGAGAGTGTTTCTGGATTCATGGTCCCATCCAACAAATACGGTCACTTGAACTTTATCATGGTATCTATTATTCTCTCTGTGACACTGTGCCCCACATTCTTCACACTGCTATTATTATGATATATTTATGATGCATTTTGTACAAGATAAGTCATGTTAGGTGTCATTGGAAAAGTTTGAATTTGCTGAATATGATTATCCTATTTGTGTGTGTTTACTTTTTTAATTTCTGATGTTATAAATATGGACTATGTATCTGAACTTCAATTGTGGTTACACCTGGGTAACGCCCACTAAGGAAGATGTTTTTAGTGTACATTGCTGGATGGGAAGGGACTATTCGGGCAATGAGCAATTAGAGAAACAATAGAACAAGACAGAACAAGAAACAATGGTCTCATGTTGCAGTGGGGGAGGTCTAATTTGAATATTAGGAAACACTATTTCACTTGGAGGGTGGTGAAGCACTGGAATGAGTTACCTAGGGAGGTGATGGACTCTTCGTCCTTTAGAGGTTTTAAGGCTCAGCTTGACAATGTGCTGCCTGGGATGATTTCATTTTTGTCAGTCTTGCTTTGAGCAGGGGTTTGGATTAGGTGACTGTAACAGTGCTGTGTCTGGCAGGACCTAACTGAGAGTTCCAAGTCAGGACAAATTGCTTCAAGCAGGGCAGTTACAGCCCAAGGCTGGGTTTTTTCCACCTCTAAGGCAAACCAAACCAGCCAGACAAGGAAGACTTTAGTGTTGCCCCACTGGCTAACCACAAAAGATACACAAGTGTCCCTTAGACACTACAATCTCCCAGTATCAGGACCATCAGCCACTCATTATGGGGACAAATGGTTATGAAAACCAATACCCCAATTAAAGAGAGAGGTTCTCCCAGTCCCAAAGGACCAGACTCCACACTCAGGTCAATATACAAATCAGATCTTACCCACAAATCATGCTGTTGCCAATCCTTTAGAATCTCAAATCTAAAGGTATATTCATAATGGGAAAAAGATATAGGTGAGAGCTAGAATTGGCTAAATGGAAACAATTAGATACAGTAAAGGCAAAGTTCTTGGTTCAGGCTTTCATCAGTGTTAGAATAAACTGCAGATTCAAATCAAGTCTCTGGAGTACAAACATCCACAGCTGGGATGGGTCCTTTGTTGAAACCATGTGTGTGTAGCAAACTGCAGGAAGCAGTCTTTACTCACATGCTACCTGGAATGTTCTTAGGTACATTTCTTAAGTGGATTGGAGCCTCCCAAGCTTTCAATGGGTCAGGTGTATTGCTGACAGTCCTTAATGGGCCATCAAGCAGGCTAGAAAGATCTAACAGCAACTTGTCTGGGATGTCACCCAGAAGCATAGCATAGGTTTGAGGTACAGACAGTGTAGAGCCAATATTCATAACTTTAAATACAAAAATGACCTATGCATACTGATAGCATAATCATAACCTGCAAACTATAACCTGCTCTTAGACACCTTATATGACCCCCTTTTCCCACAATTTGGTGCCACTACCGGACCTTGGTTGCAACAATGATCTATACAGTCCCAGTTAATGTCAATAATGTCACAATGACTTCCTGAGGTCTCTTCCAACCCTAACATTCTATGATTCTAAGATTCTAATAAGCCTTAGGAGAAGCTCATCTCCCACCCAATGAGCCTTCCTGACAACACTCCAGACAGCCTATGGTTAATGTCTGCTATCACTCTGCAGGGACATGTGACCAGCCCATGTGATTCTGAACTCCATCTTGGAGTGTCTGTATCTTTCAACAAATTAGCCTGGGAACTAAGTTTTTAAACAAAGGGTTCCCACCATATACTAAAGCTATATACGAGCAGGAGTGACTTCATTTTTCGTTCTTCACTCCCCAAGCTAGAAGATTCCTGGAAACACCCGAGGAACAAAGACTGAACCAGGGGAAGAGCTGGACCGAAGCTAAAGGGATTTGTAGCCTGTGTATGAAGGACCTGGGGATTGCAAGCTGTAAAGCAAGTGCACCTTGTATCTTGACAATCTGTCACCCGGCTTGCACCATCTACCAGGGTGAGAATTTGCTATTGCATATCCTATCTTATAGCATCTTAGGCTTAGTTTGAATTTTTCTTTATTTGTGAGGGAATCTGCTTTGATCTGTTTGCTATAACTTATAATTACTTAACAATTATCTTTGGTTGCTAATAAACTTGTTTTTGCTTTACCTCAATTAGAGAGTTGGACTGAAGGGCATGGGAAATTCATAGCTGTAGGGGCAAAGCTGTTGTATATTCCTTCCCACGCTGAGGGAGGGGATGGATTCTATGAGCTTACGCTGTACAGTTCTCTCTGCAGGGTAAGACGGTAACATTCTGAGTTTTTACTCCAGTGGGGGTGTGAATCTGGGAAGCTGGTGGTTAGTTTGGCTGCAGTCTCTCTACTGTTGGTTCACACACAGTGTCTGGTCAGAGCCTGCAAGTAACTGCAGCTGGGTGTATCCCTACCTGTGTGTATCCTGGTGTAAGATGGGGAGCAGGTCTGCAGCTCATCACAGCTGCACAGTGTGAGAGGGCGCGCAAGCTGGTGGGTCAGAACACTCAATGAAACCCCAGTTCCAGGTGGCACCCGAGGGGAACCCGTCACACTGTTAACGAATGTACTCCTGTCCTAGCTGACACTCGAGTTCTCACTGACTGTCTTTCTTGCTGTTCGTTACAGGAAACTGAATAGAAGATCCAAGTGCTGGTACATAATGCAAGCTGACAACTACACCATTTTTGACACTGTAACTTTCACCTGACCGGCATTCCGGGTACGGAGGAGTCTCACGTCTGGATCGCCATCCTCTTCTGTCTGATGTACATTCCAATGCTTTTGGGGAACTGTCTCCTAGTATTCATCATAGTAACAGAACAAAGTCTCCACGAGCCCATGTATCAATTCGCATCCATGCTGGCCACTGCTGATCTGCTGTTCTCTACCACTACGGTGCCCAAGATGCTGGCTCTGTTCTGGTTTAGAGCGGGGAAATTTTCTTTTGCTGCCTGCCTCACCCAGATGTTTCTCATCCATGTCAGATTTCTTGCCGAGTCAGCCATCCTGCTGGCCATGGCGTTTGATCGGCACTGTGCCATCTGCGACCCCCTGAGATACACCGCCGTGCTGACCAAGTCTGTGATCAAGAAGATAGGGCTGGTAGTTGTTGCGAGAAGTTTCTGTATCATTTTCCCTTATGTCTTTATCGTGAAGCAGCTGAAGTTCTGCAGAACCAACCTCCTGCCTCAGAACTATTGTAAGCACACGGCCATAGCCCGTCTGGCCTGCAACGACATCACAGTCAATGTCTGGCATGGCCTAACCGTGGCTATTTTAGTAATTGCTTTGGATGCAGTGCTCATTTAATTATCTTATGGGTTGATCCTCAGGGCCCTCTTCCGGCTCCCCTTCAAGGACGCCCGGATGAAGGCTCTCCGCACCTGCGGCTCCCACATCTGTGTCATACTGATGTTCTTCATACCGGCCTTTTTCTCCTTTTTTTGCAAATCGGTTTGGAAACATCATCCCAGGTTATATTGTCAACGTACTGGCCAACCTCTACCTGCTCATTCAACCCTTTTTAAACCCCATCATTTATGGGGTGGCAACAAAAGCCATCCTGAAATGGGTGATCAACCTTTTTTATTGATGCTGCAGCAGAAACTCCCTGCTGAGCTGAAGGAGTCAACAGAAAATGTTTTGGAACTTGGAAATTAAATCCGGTTTTCATTGGAACTATAGGGGTGTTTTTACCATGTATTTACTTAACCATGGGTTGGCTCGAAAGCTGGTCTCTCTTCTCAACAGAGTTTGGTCCAATGAAAGCTATCTCCTCCCCGTCTTTGTGTCTCTAATATCCTGGGACTGACATGGCTGGAACAACACCGTGCATTGCCACAAAAGACAGCCAGACTGAATGAGTCTTGTTCTAAATTGAAGGAAAACAGAAAAATAAGAAAGCACAAAGGTAAAAATCACCATGAGAGAGAGTACAGTATGTGCATCTCCTCTGTGACAAGCTGCATGTGAGCCGAATTCTTAATGACAAGAGAAAGCAGCAGCTCAGGGGGCCATGCCTTGGGCCAGTGGGACATGCACTGTGTCCTTCTCAGGTCACAGATTTGTCGGCCTCAGTCCCCAATTCCGTAGCCAAGGCCTGTGTCCCACTGACCGTATGTCTGTCTTCCTTACGGCACATTTCACATGGATGAGCCCAGTTTCCCCAGGCTAATCTTGCTCTTTTATCTACACAGGTGGATGAGTGGAGGTGGGTGTGTGGGAGAGAGGACAGTGGGTGCTGTGGCCTGAAGCAGTGGGTGAGGGGCTCATTTATACGTGCTCTCTGGTCCCCCACAACAGTGGTGCAGAAGGAGGGAGAATAGAATCGTGTGTGTGCGATTAGCTCTGTCTTACCCTGTGCTAAAGGAATGTTTTGTCACCATGGATAATGTTGCCCAGTCATCCAGTTTTGGAGATCCCTCTGGAACCGATCACAGTCTCCTTTGCACTGAACTATCTTGAATATAATATTATATCCTCTGCAAACTTTGCCATTTCACTGCTCACTCCCTTTTCCCGATCATTAAGGAATGTGTGGAACAGCACTGGTCCCAGTACAGACCCTTGGGGGACCCTGCTGTTTACCTCACTCCATTGTGGAATTGGACCATTTATTCCAAACCCTTTGTTTCCTCTATTTTAACCAGTTACTGATCCACCAGTTACTCCCTCTTATCCCCTGACAGGTTATTTTGCTTAACAGCCTTTGGGGTGGGACCTTGTCAAAGGTTGTGAAAGTCAAGTGCAATGGAACCCCTGGATCACCCTGCTCCACATTCTTGTTGATGCCGTAAAGAATTTGAATAGCTTGAGGAGAGAGGATTTCCCTTTACAAAATCTCTGTTAACTCTTCCCAACACATTGTGTTTATCTTTTGAAGCCATTGGAGACATTTGCTGCCAGCAATGGCAGATGGGCCATACGCCAGTGTCATCAGTCTCATTCTACCATCCCCTCCATAAACTTATCCAGCTCACTTTGCAGATGTGGAAATTTCTGGGGTCAGACTGGGCTTGAGGAGGCTGATAGCTTGGGATGGGGGATCCCGGCTGGGGGCGACCCACTCTGGCAGTGTGGAGCCAGGCTGGGGAGAGGAGGCAGCGCAGGGGCAGGTTTAACGGAATCCTAGAATCACAGAATATCAGGGTTGGAAGGGACCTCAGGAGGTATCTAGTCCAACCCCCTGCTCAAACAGGACCAATCCCCAACTAAATCATCCCAGCCAGGGCTTTGTCAAGCCTGACCTTAAAAACCTCTATAGAAGGAGATTCTATCACCCCCACAGTGAGCCCATTTCAGTGCTTCACCACCCTCCTAGTGAAAAAGTTTATTTTCCTGATATCCAGCCTAAACCTTCCCCTCTGCAACTTGACACCATTACTCCTTGTTCTGTTATTTGCCACCAATGAGAACAGCTGAGCTCCATCCTCTTTGGATCCCCCCTTCAGGTAGTTAAAAGCAGCTATCAAATCCCCCCTCACTCTTCTCTTCTGAAAACTGAATAAACCCAGTTCACTCAGCCTCTCCTCATAAGTCATGTGCCCCTCCCCTACTCATTGTCATTGCCCTCTGCATTACTCCAGTTTTGGCATTACCAGTGCTGAAGAGAGGGGAATAATCACTTTCCTCAACCTGCTGGCACTGCTCCTACTAACACAGCCAGATATGCCATTAGCTTTCTTGGCAACAAGGGCACACTGTTGACTCATATCCAGCTTCTTGTCCACTGTAATCCCCAGGTCCTTTTCTACAGATCTTCTGCTTAGTCAGTCGATCCCCCGCCTCTTGTCGTGCATGAGATTCTTCCATCCTAAGTGAAAGACTCTGCACTTGTCATTGTTGAACTTCATCAGATTTATCCCAATGCTCCAATCTGTCTAGGTCACTCTGGACCCTATCCCTACCCTCTAGCATACCTATCTCCCCCATCCCACAATTTAATGTCATCTACAAACTTCCTGAGGGCACAATCCGTCCCATCACTGCGATCATTAATGAACATGTCGAACAAAACCGGCCCCAGGACCGACCCTTGGGGAACTCCACTTGATACCGGCTGCCAACTAGACATTGAGCCGTTGATCACTACACATTGAGCCCAATGATCTAGCCAGCTTTCTATCCATCTGTGATGGTGTTCTTTCTGATTTGATCCACTGAGAGTGCCAGATCAGGACAAATTGCTTCAAAAGGGGCAATTACAGCCCAAAGCTGGGGTTTCTCCACCCTAGAGGCAAACCAAACCAGCCAAACAGAAAAGACTTTGGTTTTGCCCCACTGGCTAGCCACAAGTCACACAAGCAATTCCCTTAGACACTCCAGCTTCCCAGTATCACCACCAGCAGCCACCTGTCCTGGGGACAAATGGTTATGAAAACCAATACCCCAGTAAAAGAAAACAGTTCTTCCCAGTTCCAAAGAATCAGGCCCCATACCCAGGTCAATATACAAATCAGATCTTACCCATAAATCAAACTGTAGCCAATCCTTGAGAATCTAAAATCAAAAGGTTTATTATACAAGGGAAAAGATATAGTTGAGGGTTAGAAATGGTTAAAGGAAATCAAATACATGCAGTAATGGCTTGCGTCAGTTGTAGAATAACTGCAGGTTCAAATCAGAGTCTCTGGAATACATTCCCTGGAGGAATGGGTCATCAATCCTTTGGCCAGACCGCCCCTTTGTAGCAAAGTCCCATCCAGAAGTAGGAGTCAGGCAGGAGGCTGGAGACTGGAGATTAAAGACAAAATGGAGATCTTTCTCCCAGGTTTATATAGACTTCCTCTTGTGGGTGGAGACTGCCTCCTTCTTGCTAATCAGAGTCCAGTTGTAAAATGGAGTTTCAGAGCCATGTGGTCCAGTTACATGACCCTTCAAGATTCAGCACCTGAGCAGCCAGGCCACATCCCTGGGGAAGCTCGGGTGTGGACAGGAATCTACAAAGTTCATTGTTAACTTGATTAGAACTTGATGGGCCATGAGGAAGGCCAGGCCAGGCCAACAGTAACTTTGTTTGGGATTTCACGCAGAAGCAAGCATAAGTTTGAAATACAGACACTATACAGCCAATCTTCATAACTCTAGCTACAAACGAGATACACACATACAGATAACATAATTATAATCAGCAGACCATAACCTGATCATGGACACCTTAGATGACCCCCTTTACCTAAGATTTGGTGCCCCTACAGGACCTTAGTTGCACCAATGATCTATATGATTCCAGATAATTTTAGTAACGTGACACCATCTGATAATCCATTCACTCAGCCCATACTTCTTTAACCTGCTGGCTAGAATACTGAGGGAGACCATCTTGATAAAGTCAAGATATATCACATCACCACCTTATCCACAGAGCCAGTTATCTCATCATAGAAGTGGTCAGGCACATCCTCACCTTTGTGAATCCATCTTGGATGTTCCTGATCACCTTTCTTTCCTCCAAATGGATTTAATTCAGTTCCTGCTCCATGTCATTTCCAGGGACTGAGGTGAAGCTAACCCAGCTGCAGTTCTCAGATTTCTCTTCTTCCCTTTTTTAAATGTGGGCACTATATTTACCTTTTTCTAATAATCCAGGACCTCCTCTGATCGAGGTTTTGTACCTCATTGAAGTTCACAACCTGTTTAATTTTCCCCATTTTCCCAGTAGCTTATAGTTGGGTAGGGGACGGGGAGCCCTCCAGCTTGAGGTGAAGGAGGCAGGTGGAGAGTTAGTTACAGACTTTGTTACACACCAACTCTAGGTTAGTTTTTCTTAATCCTGCTGTAAATCACTGAAAGAGAAAAGGATCCTTCCTTTCTACCCTGGCCAGTCCTGTAACCCCAGGGAAAAAGGGCTGCATAGCAGGGAGATATAGACCCTGGATGACATCTGGGATGGGATCCCCAGGGTGCAGTCTTGGACCATGGGACCACTGTGCCCCCTTGAACTCTCTCCAGACTGGGCTGTCTCTCACAATGCCTTGCTAGTGACCAGCAGCAAACCCCTCCAGGGTATCACTCAACACAACTACATGTGGACCCCCACACCCAGCTGGATTGCATGATCCTCCCAGAGCCACTCGGAAATCACAAGGGGAAAGGGACCAGCCAGAATCCTCCCAGCTCTCAGCACTGTACCTCAGGGATACACCGTCTTGCACCGCTCAAGATGAGCAGTGCACATTTATTAATTGGCTCCTCACTTCGTCAATGGAGAGTGGACATACACTACCTTTGTAAACCTGAGCAGATTTGCCACACACTTCATACAAATTCACTGGAAAGATAAACAGTAAAGCAAATTAACTGATATTAAGTAAGAGGCAAAAAGTCAGAGGAGTTACCAAAATAAAATAAAATAAAATATAAGCACGCAGTCTAAATTCTCAACCCTATTAGACTTGGGGACATCTAGATTAAACAGTTTTTCTCACCACCCTGGATACTACAGTTCATAGTGCTCAGATGTCACCCTTGAAACCTGGGCCAGTCCCCCCAGTTGGGGTCTTCAGAGTGTTCCTGTTGCTTGCAGTGTCGGTGGGGGCTGGAGAAAGGTGAAGCACGTGGCCCCTGTATCCTATTTTATACCCTCAGTCCCATGTGCTTGAAGAACACACATCCAGGCATGTCTGGGGCATTGCTGAGTGTCCAGGCAAGTTTGAGCAATTCCCCTGGTGCAGCCGCATGCTGGTGAGTCATTGAATTGTAGCTCCCTGGCTGCTCAACGGCTCTTTATGGGTTGATTGACACCCCGCCTGGTTGTTGGTCACTTTCCTTGCTGTTGTCTCTAGGAGCTGATATCTGGCCGATTCCCCAATTTATAACATGTTTTAGTGACAAAGGTACAACACAATCCTCAGAACTTCATATGCACAAACGATAGACATCCTTAGATAGGACAGTGAGCTACAGCAGTTCATAGCCTTCCACTGATAGCTCACATGACATGCTTTATGTGCAAGACCACAGTTAAATATAAATGAGGAATATGGGGACGGGGGTTTACAGGATGCACCCTTAAGATATAGAATGGCACAACATCCACACAGGCTGTGAATCAGGACTGGTATTCAACAGATCTGGGTTCAATCCCCAAATTCTGCCACCGGCCTCTTGGAGAACCTCGGGCAAGTCACATCATGTCTCTGTGCTTCTGTTCCCTATCTATAAAATGGGAACAATGATCCTGCCGTCCTTTGTGGAGGGCTTAGAGATCCACGGATGAAACAGCTCAGTATTATTATTTAATCTTGTTACTGGGGCCAAAGGCCTGTGCCAGGCACCTTCCAAACTAAGACGTGACCCCTGCTTTGAGGATTTTGCAAACTAGGCCAGACTTCGCACTGAGGCAGAGGAGAATCTGACCCAGGGAGCTGGCCTGTTGCTGGCTTCACATCCCCATTATTCACCGAATCATTAACTCCAAGGCCAGAAGGGACCATTGTACTCATCCAGTCTGAGCCCCTCCCTCGCACAGGCTGGGGGCCTGACCCCTAATAATTCCGACAGCAGAGCTTTTAGAGAAAAAAATCCCATCTTGATTGAACAATGGTCAGTGACTTTGTCAATTGCTCCAACAGTTAAACAGTTTTTTGTTTGTTTGTTTGTTTTTTGCTTTTTTTAACCTACAAAGAAAACTTTTACTTTTTACTTATACACCTTTTTTTAAAAAATAAAAACATACACATTGCCTGTTATACAGTACTTTACATTTATTGTTTAATGTATGCCACATCCACCCTTTTAGTAAAATAACTTTATTACAGAGCTTTGGAGTAACAAAGCAGGACAAGGATATTGACTTTTGAGGAGTTTATTTGGTATAGCCTTTGGTGTTTAATAGCTTTTTTTATTATTATTTAGCCCTTTGGCTACAATTTGGGGTAGCCAGAAGGATTTTATGTGCAGTATGGGGAGAGGGTTAACTTTTTATGATTTTGCTTTTAAAGTTTGTTAGTGTTTAATTTTAACAACAATTTTTTTAATTAAAAGATTTGGCCATTTTTTTTTTTATTTTAACAAGTATATTTAAACCTTAGCATTGTTAATAATATTTAAAACATTTTGTATTTTATATTGACTAAAGACATATTTACAGTTTAATTTAACCCTTTTATTTGGTTTTGAACTAAACTGCCTTATAAAAATTTAACACAAAACAGTTTTGGCCACAAGACAACACATAGAACACAAAACACAAGTTTCACTGTGGTAGTAAATGCATGGTATGTTGATTGCTTTTTAGCTGACATTAACTTTTTTAAATTTTTTGATAGACAAAAAGACATATGTTTACCCCTTTAGGGCAATTAGTTATTGCTTAAAATATTTTTTTTAATACAAATACCCTTGTTGAATGCAGGCAAACTAGAGGAATGACCCCCATTTTTTTGTGTTAGTTTTATAGGCAGACCAGTTTTTAGTGACTTTTACCTTATTAATTAGGTAATTTGCATTAATACAGATGCTTTTTGGCTTGCTTTTGGACTTAAAGCTATTTACAGCTTAAAAACTTATACTTAAAAGGGATAAAATTGCTTTTACCAGAATTACTTATATGCTTCTTACTTTTAACGTCTGCTTTTAAACACACAGCAATTTGAAACACCACGATCGTAGTTTTGTACAGTTTAATAGGATTTGAATTAAGTAGCATTGTATAATTGCATTTTTTTGGAAAAGGCACTTTTTATTTTAATGGCTGCAAAGAAACCAATAATTTATTTTTTTTAGCATTTTTACGAAATTTAACTGCTTAATTTTTTTCAGCAACTACAGAGTTAACTTTTTCTTTTTTTAAAAACCACTTGCTTGTTTTTTAAGCTACACTTTTTAAAGTATTGTCCTGGGGATTTGAAATTACCATGCTTATACTTACTTACTTTTTTTTTTTTTTTTACTATGCCCTTAAAGTTTTTAACTTGTTTTTAAATTTTTTTATTTGTTGCTTGCCTGGGGCTGATTTTGCTTTTGTTGCTAAACTGTTTCTTTTTATGGGCACAAACTTGTTTTACTACCAATTTAACAAGGAGGATGACTTTTTAACTTGCCCATAGCCCTTCTGGATTTTTTTAAAACATTTTTACTTATAAGGGCTACCCAAATCTTTTCTTTGAAGGCTTGCCACCTGGGCAGAACACATGGCCAATTGGCGTTTAAATAAAATTAAAAAAAAAAAAAAATTTGTGGCAAGCACACTTTTGTTATCGCATATGCCAAGCAAAAAATGATTAAATTTTGACAAGTCCTTGAAGGACTGGTACTTGCTTAGTCAATGGTTCCTTTTTTGCCTGGAAGTTTTGTTTTAAGGCTTGCAACTTGTTCTGGGCGCAGGTTTGAGTTGCTGCCTGGTTTATGATTTATGCTTTTAATTGCTTAATTTTAGTTATTAAGTACACTTTTTAAAAACTTTTTTGTACCCCACGCATGCTACAGCTAAGATCATGTGCACCAAGGATTCTATGCATGGAGCGAGACTCCCTAAGGCCTTTTCTTTACGAACAAGGATTTTTACAACCAGAAGTACACCCACCTGAACTTTCTTTCCACCAACAGGGTAGAGAGAGGAATGGTGAAACCCTTTTTGGTTGTGACTGAGATTGGGCACACCTTTAATTATCTAATTTTAACATATAACACCAACAGTGCCAGACAAATAAATGTGAAATAACAAAGGCAAACAGCTAGATGGTGCAAACTTTTAAGGGATTTTTTTTCACTTATTTTTTACTAAACTGTGACAGATTTTTATTACCAATTTACCTGGGTTTTAGTTGATCAAGCTGAGACCACAAGATTGTAGGGCAGAGATGAAGAGAACACACCATGTGACTAAATGTTTATTAATAAAATAAAACAACAACAAAAAGTATTGGGAACACTTTTACATTATTCAGGGGAACAAAAACATTAATGTCCCAAACCCTAAGTTTTTTTATATTTACACTTGTACGTGCAGAGAAAAGGGGGGGTTGGATGGGAAATTATATATGCTGTGCAATTTTTAACTTGCTTTTACTTTTGGGAGAGCTGGTTTTTTACATACTTGGGTTTTCTGGGGCGTTTTTTTTAGAGACCCTTTGCTTGGTATTTTAGTTGAGGCTGGCTGACTAAGGTTTTTTTAGCGTTTTTAAACTACACTGGCTTCAGGGACATGAAGCTTGACTTCTTTTTTAGTTTTTTTTAATTTATTTTTGAAGATTGTAAACTTTGTTGTTTTTTTATGCTTGGCATGGTCTGGGCTGATTTTTGACATTGGACGCAAAGCAGCTTTTTTAATTTTTTTTTTATTTTAAGTTGCCTTTTAAATTAACCTTTTTTTGCTTTTTTTGAACAAAATAATTTGAAATAGGGAGGCGTTTGGAATGCTTTTTAAATTTTACAATTTGTAGCTTAAGAGCACATTTAAGATGGGTGATTATATTTAAATTGAAGGTACTTTTTAGTGGAAATAGTTTAGATGGATTATTAGGCGTGTAAACATTTTAATTTCAATTACACAAAGGAGTATCCTGTTCGCTCAGCGGCTTATAAACTAAATATCACACATTTCAGGAAAAATTTTGCGGTGGTAGCAGCTTACAAGTACGAAAGGTTTTTACTTTTTTACACTTTTGCTGGGTCATGAGGTTCAGCTTGACCCCCCTTGCGTTTAGAACTTCCTTACTTAAAGAGTTGAGGTCCTGGTGCGCCTGAAGTCAGTTTAAGCCTTAGACCAATTAACTGCCTACACTTTTGACACATATTTCACACACTATGCAAATTACTTACACAGGAAAGATTTTTTAAAACCAGTCCACAACCCTTCGTTAACTCCTTTAGCACAGAGCGTCGGCTCGGCGCCACACTTAAATTGCCTTCGGTGAGATGTTAAACCAGTTAGTGGCTTATACACATACCAACCCTCTTTATTTTTTTATATCACAGTGCCTCAATTTTTATACACAACAACCCCTTACCTGTGGGTTTACCACAACCGCTTACCTGATAGGTCACCACAAACTCTCTGTCTGGACTGAACACAACTGTGTTCTTACCTTAGGGATTATCACAACCCCGTTGAGTACGTCACCACAACACCTTAGCCCAAATAGGTGTGACCTAAGACACATATTGGCTTACCCTAGGGCACCAACACATTTCCCAGCCCTGCATATGCAATTTATCATGTTTGACCTTGTTGCTAAATTAAACGGTTTGTATGGTGTAAGCCCAAAAGGGACAAATGGCTCCACAGCCAATTATTCTCCGATACCCCAGTGGAGATTTTAAATGGCCTTTTTTACCTTTGAATTGGTGCCATGGGGATCGAAGGGCAATGGTCCGCAGCAGCTGCCGTTGTCTCAGCTGGGCATTACCATCCGAGTCACGGCACCAAATTGTGGAGGAAAAACTATGTTTTTACTTTTAGGTTGGATACAACAACTTAGAGACAGCTTTATTTTAAGCAGTTGCAGAAGAACACAGCTGGCAGAGAGCATCTCTGCCTCAGTTTCTTTAAAGTACAAGCAGTGTAATACAAGTATTTATACCCTTTAATGACATACACTAATCAATAAAAATTTACATTATATTTATATTATGTCCTACCTATTTTGGTAATTTTACATTTTTGATTTTAAATATCCTTATTTTTAAGACTAGGTCACATTAACTTTGTTCTGTGTTTTCTATTGTGCTCTGTCTTGACATGACTTATAGGCCTAGAATTAAATCCTTTAATCCTTGTTTCCACACTGGATTTATGGTCCCACAAAACAAGTACGGTCACCTGAACTTTTTCATTGTATCTATTATTCTCTCTGTGACACTGAGCCCCACATTCTTCACACTTCTATTATTATGATATATTTATGATGCATTTTGTACAAGATAAATCATGTTAGGTGTCATTGGAAAAGTTCTAATTTGATGAATATGATTATCCTGTTTGTCTGTGTATAAATTTTATGTATCTGAAGTTATAAATATTGACTATGTATCTGAACTTCAATTGTGGTTACACCTGGGAAACGCCCACTAAGCAAGATGCTTTTAGTCTAGATTGCTGGATGGGAAGGGACTATACAGGGCAATGAGCAATTTGGGAAACAATAGAACAAGACAGAATAAGAAGCAATGGTATCAAGTTGCAGTGGTGGAGGTCTAATTTGGATATTAGGAAACACTATTTCACTTGGAAGGTGGTGAAGCACTGGAATGGGTTCCCTATGGAGGTGATGGACTCTCCATCCTTAGAGGTTTTTAAGGCTCAGCTTTACGAAGTCCTGGCAGCGATGATTTCTTTTTTGTTGGTCCTGCTTTGAGCAGGTGATTGGCCTAGATGACCTCCTGAGGTCTCTTCCAATCCTGATATTCTATGATTCTAAGATTCTAATAAGCCTTAGGAGAAACTTATCTCCCACCCGATGAGCCTTCCTGACAACACTCCAGACGGCCTATGGATAATGGCTGCTATCACTCTGCAGAGACATGTGACCAGCCCCTGTGACTCTGAACTCCATCTTGGAACATCTGTAAATTTCAACAAACTGACCTGGGACCCAAGTTTTGAAACGGAGGATTCCCACCATCTGCTGAAGCTATATACGAGCAGGAGTGGCTTCTTTTTGTTGTTCACTACCCAAATTAGAAGATTCCTGGAAACACCCGAGGAACAAAGACTGAAACGGGGGAAGTGCTGGACCCAGGCAAAAGGGATTTGTAATCTGTGTATGAAAGACCTGGGGACTGAAGCTGTAAAGCAAGTGCAGCTTGTATCTTGAGAATCTGCCACAATGCTTGTACCATGTACCAGGGTGAGAATTTGCTATTGCATATCCTATCTTGTTAGCATGTCAGGCTTAGTTTGTGTTTTTGTTTACTAGCTATGTAATATGCTTTAATCATTTTGCTGTCACTTAAAATCTATCCTTTGTAGTTAATAAATTTGTTTTTGCTCCATGTAAACAAGTGAATTGGAATGAAACACATGGGAAAATCATATCTGGAGGGCAAAGGCTGTTGTATATTTCTTTCCACATTCAGGGAGGGGTGAATTTTATGAGTTTACGCTGTACAGTTCTCTGTGCAGGGTAAGAAGGTAACATTTCAGGTTATACTCCAGTGGGGGTGTGAATCTGGGACGCTGGTGGTTAATTTGGCTGCAGCCTCTCTACTGTGGGTTCACATGCAGTGGCTGATCAGAGCCCGCATGTAACTGCAGCCGGCTGTGTCCCTACCTGTGTGTATCCTGGTATAAGTGTAAGATGGGGAGCAGGTCTGCAGCTTGTCACAGTGTGAGAGGGAGCGCAGGCTGGTGGGGGAGAGGGCTCAATGAAATCCCAGTTCCAGGTGGCACCCGAGGCAAACCCGTCAAACTGCCAACGAATGCACTCCAGTCCCAACTGACACTCGGGTTCTCATGACTGTCTCTTTTGCTGTTACTTACAGGAAACTGAATGGAAGATCTAAGCAACGGTACAAGATGCCAGCTGACAATCACACTGTTTCTGACATCGTAACTTTCATCCTGACCGGCATCCCGGGTTATGGGGAGTCTCAGGTCTGGATCGCCATCCCCTTCTGTCTGGTGTATGTTGTGACGCTTTTTGGGAACTCTCTCCTACTATTCATCATAGTAACAGAACAAAGTCTTCATGAGCCCATGTATCTATTCCTGCTCATGTTGGCCACTGCTGATCTGCTGTTATCTACCACCACAGTGCCCAAGATGCTGGCTCTGTTCTGGTTTAAAGCAAGGGAAATTTCTTTTGCTGCCTGCCTGACCCAGATGTTTTTCATTGATGTCGGTTTTCTTGCCGAGGTGGTCATCCTGCTAGCCATGGCGTTTGATCGCTATGTTCCCGTCTGCGACGCCCTGAGATACACCGTCGTACTGACCAAGTCTGTGATTGGGAAGATAGGGCTGGCCATTGTCACAAGAAGTTTCTGTATCACTTTCCCTCTCATTTTTCTTGTGAAGCGGCTGAAGTTCTGCAGAACCAACCTCCTGCCTCACAACTATTGTGAGCATATGGGCATAGTCCTACTGGCCTGCGATGACATCACAGTCAACATCTCGTATGGCCTAACCGTGGCTATTTTAGTAATTGCTTTAGATGCAGTGCTCATTTCTTTGTCTTATGGGTTGATTCTCAGCACTGTCTTGTGGCTCCCCTCCAAGGAAGCCCGGATGAAGGCTCTCCGCACCTGCGGCTCCCACCTCTGTGTCATATTGATGTTCTACGTGCCATCCTCTTTCTCCTATTTTGGAAATCAGTTTGAGCACATCATCCCAGGTTATATTCTCAATCTACTGGCCAACCTCTACCTGCTCATTCCCCCCATGTTAAACCCCATTATTTATGGGGTGGGAACAAAAGCGATCCTGAAACGGGTGATCAAACTTTTTTATCGATGCTGCAGCAGAAGCTCCCTGCTCATCTGAAGGAGGCAATAAAAAATGTTTTGGGACTTGGAAATTAAAGCCAGATTGTCATTGGAACTATAGGGGTGTTATAACCATGTACTTACACCACGTGAGCTCGAAAGCTGGTCTCTCTTGTCAACAGAATTTGGGTCAATGAAAAATATCTCCTCCCCCACTTTGTCTCTCTAATATCCTGGAACTGGCATGGCTAGAACAACACCGTGAACTGCCACAAAAGACAGTCAGACTGAATGAGTCTTATTCTAAATTGAAAGGAAATGGAAAAACAAGAAAGCACAAAGGTAAAAATCACCATGAGAGAGAGTACAGTGTGTGTGTCTCCTCTGTGACAAGCTGCATGTGAGCTGGACTCTTAAAGGCAAGAGAAAGCAGCAGCCAAGTGGCCACGCCGTGGTCCAGTGGGAAGTGCACTGGATTGCATATTGGAAGAGAAGGGCTCTAGTCTTGGTTCTGCCACCAACCTGTTGTGTCACCTTGAGATAGTTTATTTCCTCCTCACAGTCCTAAATCCTTCTCAGGGTCACAGCTTTGTCAGCCTCTGTCCCCCATTCCATAGCCAAGACCTGCTTCCCACGCACCTTATGTCTGTCTCCCTTATGGCACATTTCACATGGATGGGCCCAGTTTCCCCAGGCTAATCTCGCTCTCTTCCCTACACAGGTGGGTGTGTGAGGGTGGGTGTGTGAGGGTGGCTGGGTGGGAGAGAGGATTGGGGGTGCTGTGGCCTGGAGCAGTGGGTGAGGGGCTCATTTATATGTGCTCCCTGGTCCCCCACAACAGTGGGGCAGAAGGAGGGAGAATAGAATTATGTGTATACGATTAGCTTTGTCTGACCCTGTGCTAGTGGAATGTTTTGCCACTGTGGATAACGTTGCCCAGTCATCCAGTTTTGTGAGATTCCTCTGAAACTGATCAACGATCTTGAATAATATTGTATCCTCTGCAAACGTTGCCATTTCTCTGTTCATTCCCTTTTCTGGATTATTAAGGAATGTGTGGGACAGCACTGGTCCCAATACAGACCCTTGGGGGACCCCGCTGTTTACCTCACTCCATTGTGAAAATGGATCATTTATTCCAAACCCTTTGTTTCCTCTATATTAACCAGTTACTGATCTACGAGGGGATCCTCCATCTTATCCCCTGACAGGTTACGTTGCTTAAGAGCCTTCGGGGAGGGATCTTGTCAAAGGTTCTGAAAGTCCAAGTGCACTATAACCCCTGAATCACCCTGCTCCACATTCTTGTTGATCTCCTAAAGAATTCAAATAGCTTGAGGAGACAGGATTTCCCTTTACAAAATCTCTGTTAACTCTTCCCAACCCATTGTGTTTATCTTTTGAAGCCTTTGGTGATATTTGCTGCCAGCAGTTGCAGATGGGCTATACGTCATTATCGTCAATCTCATTCTACCATCCCCTCCATAAACCTATCCAGCTCACTTTGCAGATGAGGAAATTTCTGGGGGCAGACTAGGCTTGAGGGGAGGATGATAGCTCAGGATGGGGGAATCCCAGCTGGGGGCGACCCACTCTGCAACTATAGAACCAGGCTGGGAAGTGGAGGCAGTGAAGGGGCAGGTTTAACAAGTTCCTAGAATCACAGACTATCAAGGTTAGAAGGGACCTCAGAAGGTTATCTAGACCAACCCCTGCTCAAAGCAGGACCGATCCCCAGCTAAATCATCCCAGACAGGGCTTTGTCAAGCCTGACCTTTAAACCTCTAAGAAGGAGATTCCCTACGTAACCCATTCCAGTGCTTCACCACCCTTCTAGTGAAGTAGTGTTCCCTAATATCCAACCTAAACCTCCCCCTCTGCAACTTGAGATCATTACTCCTTATTCTGTCACCAGATACCAATGAGAACAGCTAAGCTCCAACCTCTTTGGAACCCCCCTTCAGGTAGCTGAAGGCTGGATCAAATCCCTTCTCACTCATCTGCAGATTAAATAACCCCAGTTCCCTCGTAAATCATGTGCCTCAGCTTCCCAATCATTTTCATTGCCCTCTACTGGACTCTACAATTTGTTCACATCCTTCTTGTAGTGGGGGGACCAAAAGTGGATGTGATACTCCAGATGTGGCCTCACTAGTGCCCAACAGAAGGGAATAATCACGTCCCTTGATCTGCTGGCAATGCTCCTACTAATGAAGCCCAATATGCCGTTGGCCTTCTTGGCAACGATTCAACACTGCTGACTCAAATCCAGCTTCTCATCCACTATCATCCTCACATTCTTTTCTGCAGAACTGCTGCTTAGCCAGTTGGTCCCCAACCTGTAGTGGTGCATGGGATTCTTTGGTCCTAAGTGCAGGGCTCTGCATTTTTCCTTTCATAGCTAATAAAATAGGTTCCCTCCTTCCCCAAGTTTTGTCTGTTTCAGAGCTGGCTGGATTCACAAGAACCAGCATCCAATTTTTCATGAGAACTTCCCTGCAACACAAGATGGCTCCCCAGCGAAAGGCTCTAGAGGGCCTCTCTCCACTCTGTGTTCTCCTGAAAGAGTCTTTTGTCTCTGTTCCTAGGCAGGGCAACCCCCATCTGTTATAATGTCCCTTCCTTTATCTCTGCGTGGTGTTCATAGTTTACAGTTGTCTCTGATAGTTTTCTACTGATAATGATGAGACAAAGTAAGGCTGGAAAATTGATCCTGGCATTACATCCTGGTCTAACCAGGGTGGGGTGACAACACCCTCCTGGAATGGCCATCACCAAAACACACTGCCCTGGTGACTGACTTCTACACCAAGTCCACAGAGCACACAGTCAATATCAATATATTGTTCCTTCACTATTACCTGGACGTGCCTTTTGCAGTGGTTAGGAAGCTTGAGAAGTTGCAAACTTTCTGCACACACCTTACATGCTACACTTTATAGGTAAATATTCCCTAAGATGTGTGTGAGGTGTAACGAGTGTGTCAGGCCTGAGGTGAGATCTCTGTGTGAAGAACAGGGAAATCTTTGCCTGGGTGTTCAGTTTCACACCGACATTTGTATACAACATACGAAAAAAGAAATGATGAGATCAAAGAAGTGAGAGAGGAAAGGGTTAATTCTCTGCTACTCTTCACCACCTGAGCCAGGTCCCTGGGGCTCCGCTGGCTCTGAGTCCCCACTGGGATTCCAAGGGCAGCAGGATAAATATCCCTGTACCTCAGCCCCGGTCGGTGCAGTTTCCCTGCCGCTGGTAACTCTCCGACTGGGTCACAGGCAGAGATTCCTCCTCCCCAGCTGGGGCCGGAGCCTGGTGAGTTGTTTGTGTGGAAGGAATCTGTGAAGGGGCGAATGGAAACACATGAACCTCAGGAAATGTTTGAGCTGGGGGTGGATAGAATGTGTGGGGGGGTAACTCTGACTGTAGGGGCAGGACGGGAGCCGGGCACTGAGATAACGCTCCTGTGACTGTGCTGAAGGTCAGGGAAGGAAGAGGTCACCGGGTTACCTAGATCCCCTCCCACGGTCATCACTGGGGGTCTTGCTGTTGAAATCAGGGGGCTCTGGTCTGGGCCATTCATGGTTACGTGACTGTGCAGAGTAAATCTCATTAGAAACCTATTCATGCCCTGTAATATTCTACACCTCAAATCCCAAGCTCTTCACTTAGTCAATAGTTCCATTATCGCCACAAGGACCCCAGGGCTGGGTCTGTTCTGGCTGCAGAAATTAGCTGGTTTTAAGGAGCATAGCTGTGAATGTCCATACTGCAGAGCCCAGGAGCAACTGATTATAAGGGCTCCTTTGATACTAATTGTTACGGGTTCCCTCCAGGGTGCCACCTGGATCTGGGGTACCCCTGAGCCTGCTGACCCACCAGCCTTGGCTCCCACTCACCCTGTACAGCTGTGAAAAGCTGCAAAGCCCTCCGGCCTGCACTTTCACCAGCATTCACACAGGTAGACACACACCCAGCTGACATTACACACAGGCTCTCTAAGCACCAGCTTTCCAGCCTAGGACCCCAGAGCAGTACTGTCCTGCCTGATCAAATCTGGCCAGGATGTGTGTTTAATACCCAGTCACCTCTCCCTCAGTGTGATGAGGACCATGCTCACTTGTGGTAACCAAGCAGAGATTATAAGTTATAGTAAATTGATTAAAGCAGATTACTTAGGAAATAAACAAAAATGCAACCTAAGCTTTATTTTCTAAACAGATTTGATATGAATTAGCAGATTCTCATCCGAGCTGATGATCCAGTCTGACTTTGAGATTCTTAAGGCTGTTTTAACTCACTTTCACAGTCCCTGCGTGAGCCCTGAGTGAACTGTAGCAAATGTGTGGTGTGGAGATTCTGCTGTTGACAGCAACACCAAGGGGGCCCGGCCTGCTTCACGTGGGGCCAGAACAATCCAAACCCTCTTCCCTCTTCTGCAATGGAGGCCTTGCATAGCAGGAGAGTGTTTCTTTATTTATGGTCCCTTCCAACAAGTATGGTCACTTTAACTTTTTCATGATATCTATCGTTCTCTCTGTTACACTGCACCCCAAATTCTTCACACTGATATTATGATGATATAATTATGATGCATTTTGTACAAGATAAGTCATGTTCGGTGTCATTGGAAAAGTTCGAATTTGCTGAATATGATTATCCTATTTGTCTGCATTTACGTTTTTTGTATCTGAAGTTATAAATACAGTGAGTTTTTCAGAGCATTCAGGGAGGGGGCAAATTTTGTGAGTTTACGCTATACAGTGCTCTCTGCAGAGTAAGACGGTAACATTTTGGGTTTATACTCCAGTGGAGGTGTGAATCTGGGAAGCTGGTGGATAATTTGCCTGCAGCCTCTCTATTGTTGGTTCACATGCAGTGGCTGGTGAGAGCCTGCATGTAACTGCAGCTGGGTGTGTCCCTACGTGTGTGTATGTTGGTGTAAGTGTAAGACCGGGAACAGGCCTGCAACTTGTCACAGCTGCACAGTGTGAGAAGAAGTGCAGCATGGTGGGTCAGATGGCTTAATGAAACCCCAGTTCCAGGTGGTACCCAACACACTGTCAACAAATATACTCCAGTCCTAGCTGGTACTCGAGTTCTCACTGACTGTCTCTTTTGCTGTTACTTTCAGAAAACTGAATGGAAGATCCGAGTGATGGTACATGATGCCAGCTGAAAACTACTCCATTTTTGATCCTGTAACTTACATACTGACTGGCGTCCTTGGTATAGAGGAGTCTCTAGTCTAGATCGCCATCCCCTTCTGTCTGATGTACATTGTGATGCTTTTTGGGATCTCTCTGCTACTATTCATCATAGTAACAGAACAAAGTCTCCATGAGCCGATGTATCTTTTCCTGTCCATGCTGGTCAGTGCTGATCTGCTGTTCTCTACCAATCTGGTGCCCAAGACGCTGGCTCTGTTCTGTTTTAGAGTGGGGGAAATTTCTTTTGCTGCCTGCCTGACCCAGATGTTTTTCATCCATGTCGGTTTTCTTGCCGAGTCGGCCATTCTGCTGGCCATGGCATTTGATCGGTACGTTGCCATCTGCGACCCCCTGAGATACAGCACCATGCTGACCAAGTCTGTGATTGGGAAGATAGGGCTGGCAGTTGTCACAAGAAGTTTCTGTATCATTTTCCCTCTCGTCTTTATCGAGATGCACCTGAATTTCTGCAAAACCAACCTCCTGCCTCACAACTAATGTGACTACATGAGCATAGCTCGGCTGGCCTGTGACAACATCACAGTCAACATCTGGTATGGAGTAGCCTTGACTATTTTAGTAAGCGGCTTAGATGCTCTGCTCATCGCTGTATCTTATGGGTTGATCCTCAGGGCCGTCTTCCGGCTCTCATCCAAGAACGCCCAGCTCAAGGCTCCTCGAACCTGCAGTTCCCACCTCTGTGTAATACTGATGTTCTATACACCATCCTTTTTCTCCTATTTTGCATATCAATTTGTAGACATCATCCCAGGTTATTTTCTCAACCTGCTGGCCATCCTCTATGTGCTCATTCCTCCCATGTTAAACCCCATTGTTTATCTGTGACAACAAAAGAGATCCTGAAGCGGGGGATCAAGGTGTTTTATCCATATTGCAGGAGAAGCTCCCTACTGAGCTAAAGCAGGTAACAGAAAATGCCTTGGGATTTGGAAATTAAAGCCACATTTTCATGTGAACTATAGGGGTGTTTTCACTATGTACTTACACTGTGTAAGCTCACATCTGGTCTCTCTCTGCAACAGAATTTGGGTCCAATGAAAGTTATTTCCTCCTCACCTTGTCTCCCTAATATCCTGGGACTGTCATAATAACAACAACATCGCTCATTTCCACAATAAGCAGCCAGACAGAATGAGTCTCTGTTCTTAGACAAAGTGAAACAACAAAACAAGAAAGCATAAATATAATATCACCCTGTGAGAGAGCACGGTGTTTTCATCTCTTCTGAGACAAGCTGCATCTGTGTTGGACTCTTAATGGCAACTGAAAGCGGAAGCCAAGGGGGCCATGCCATGGGCCACTAGGAAGTGCACTGGGCTACACATTGAAAAACAGGGGCTCTAGTGTTGGTTCTGCCACCAACTTGCTGTGCCACCTTGGGAGAGTTTCTTTCCTCCTCATTGACAAAGTGAGCAGAGTTTGGGGCCAGCATGGATGTCAGAAGCAAATTCCCTCAGGGAGACAGCGCAGGGATTACATGACCCTCCTCTGCACAGCCCAGAACCTGAGCTGAGATGGCTTTGACTGGGCAATCATGGGCCGCCTTGACATGGAGAACAACCCCAAGAGGGCAGCACAGTCCCCCAAACCCACCTCACAGCAAACATGGGATTCGTAATCTTTGACACCAGAAAAAACAACAGTCTCACCTCGTGTATAACACAGGCTCTGGGATTTTTCCCATCACCCCTGTATTGAACCCAATAACTTGCTTTTTGTTACAGCACCTTCCACAAAGATTTGCGAACTCCTAAATCCTTCTCTGTGTCCCTGCTTCCTATCCACTTTATAGCCCATTCATATAATCCTACAAGGCAGTCACGTTGGTCAGGCATGACTCCCCCTTGGTGAATCCATGTCGATTGTTCCTGATCACTTTCCTCTCCTCCAAGTGCTTCAAAATGGATTCCTTTAGATCCTGCTCCATGATTGTGCAGGGGACTGAGGTGAGGCAGACCGGTGTGCAGTTTCCCAGGTTCTCTTTCTTCCCTTTTTAAAATATGGGCACTATGTTTGCCTTTTTTTGGTCATCCGGGATCCCCTCCCCCACCGATCACCACCAATGTTCAAAGATATTGGCAAATGGCTCCAGCCAGTGCCCTCAGCACCCTTGGGTGCATTAGAACTGGACCCATGGACTTCTGTATGTCCAGCTTTTCTAAATAGCCCTTAACCTGTTCTTTCACCACTGAATGCTCCTCCCTTCCTCTCCATACTGTGTTGCCCAGTACAGCAGTCTGGGAGCTACCCTTGTCTCTGAAGACCGAGGCAAAAAAGAAACATTGGGTAGTTCAGCTTTTTCCGCATTGTTTGTCACTATGTTCCCTTCCCTATTCAGTAAGAGTCACCCTGACTGTCATGGCTAATAGCCATTGACGGATGGATTTTCCATGCACTTATCTATTTCTTTTTTGGTCACAGTTATACATGTGTCTAGTTCTTTTTTGAATGCAGTTGTACTTTTGTCCATGTCACGTTACTGAAATTATCTGGGATCATATAGATCATTGGTGCAACCAAGGTCCTATAGTGGCACCAAATATTATGTAAAGGGGGTCATATAAGTTGTCTATGACCAGTTTATGGTTTGCTGATTATGATTATGCTATCAGTATGTAGGTCTCATTTTTGTAGTTAAAGTTATGAATGTTGTCTATATAATGTCTGTATTTCAAACTTTTGCTTTGCTTCTGGATGAAATCCCAAACAAGTTGCTGGAAGCTCTGGCTGGCCTATTTGGTGGCCCATTAAGACCCATCAGCTACACAATGGACCCATTAGGGGAAGGCAGACACATCCTGTGTCTTAGCAAGGGGGGCAGGAATTGCCCAACTCACTCAAGCTCCATTTTGCTGTAAGTTTCCACAGCAAAGGACAAAGACAATTCCTGCACCTGGAAAGGATATAAAAGGGTGGTACCCCACCTTCATCTTGTCTTCAGTCTCCAGTTTCCAGCCTTGCTCCTACCTCTGGATGAGACGTTGCTACAAATGGAAGCCCTGGCCACTGGATTGATGACCCATTCCTCCAGGGAATGGACTCCAGAGACTTAGATTTGTACCTGCAGTTTATTCTATCACTGATGCAAGCTTGAACAAAGAGATTTCCCATTACTGCATCTAATTGATTTCCTTTAACCGTTTCTAACCCTCACCTATATCTTTTTCCTTGTATAATAAGCCTTTAGATTTTAGATTCTAAAGGATTGGCTACAGTGTGATTTGTGGGTAAGATCTGATTTGTATACTGACTTGGGTCTGGGGCCTGATTCTTTGGAATTGGGGAGAACCGATTTCTTTTACTGGGGTATTGGTTTTCATAACCATTTGTCCCCAGGACTGGTGGCTGCTCGTGGTGATACTGGGAAGCTGGAGTGTCTAAGGGAATTGCTTGTGTGACTTGTGGCTAGCCAGTGGGGTGAAACCAAAGTCTTTTCTGTTTGGCTGGTTTGGTTTGCTTTAGAGGTGGAGAAACCCCAGCCTTGGGCTCTAGTTGCCCTTTTTGAAGCAATTTGTCCTGATTTGGCGCTCTCAGTTGGATCCCACCAAGAACAGCACTGTCACAGGCCATCACTACATAACCCTGGCAATGAGTTTCACAAGTTTCTTCTGTGTTGCACCAAAAATTGCATCCTCTTGTTTGTATTAAATCAGTTGCCCATTAATTTCATCGGCTAACCCCTGGTTTTTGCATATAGTGAGAAAGTAAATAACACTTCTCTATTCACTGTCTCCACACCAGACATGATTTTATAGACCTCTGTTATATCCCCCCTTAGAGGTCTCTTATCTAAGTTGACCAGCCCAAGTCTTTTTAGTCATGGTGAAAACCCCCAAGGTGAGGAAGGATTTTGTGGGGAATCCAGAGGGCCCTGCATTTGATTTTGCAGGTGTGATTCTTTTACTTTTTTTTCTTTATGTAAGCAGTATCAGGATGAGCTCTACCCTGACATCTGGTGGTGAGTTGTGGAAAAGTACTTCAGGGGCTGATCTTATTTACATAGGCACACCCACCCCACCTAGCCTGAGCTCACAGCAGCCCAAATGGTCACTTTGGCTGCTGTGGGATCCTCAGTTTCTCTGCTATTGGGGCAGGAATGATAAAGTGTTGTTACCCTGATTATGTGAATCAAGGACTGTGTACATGTACTTGGCCTTTGTTATGATGGAGTGACTCACCATGATCTAAGTAGCACTCACTGGGCAAGGGATATTGATTCCAAAACCCAGTGACTTGAGAAAGGCTCTGGGAAGGTATTTAAATCTCCTGGTGAGAGCCTTGTCTGAGGGACCTACAAGCCAATTGAACTCTGCCTTTCTCCACTGTAGAATATCAGAGCTAATTCTTGATTCCACTAGGAGTTTAGTTTCAGCCTGCTGAGTTGAATTCACTTTGGGTCCAGTGGTGCACCTGCACTAAAGTTCTCCTACTATAAGCTGAAATCAGCTAAGAGCTGAAATCACTGAGCACTGTGTTAAGTAGGGGGGCCTGAAGATGTATTGCTGAACAGCTGGTGGAGCAGAGTGGTTTGGGAGACAGCTGATGGAGTGGAGCAGTTTGTGGGACTGCTAGCAGAGCAGCTGATGGAGTGGAGCAGAGCGACTGGTGAAGCAGAGCAGTTCCTGGGACAGCTGGTGGAACAGAGCATCTGGCAGAGGAGCCCGTGGAAAGGCTGGCAGAGCGCAGCAGCTGACAGAGCAGATCAGTTCGTGGGAGAGCTAATGGAATGGCTTGTGGAGTGGAGTAGAGCAATTACTGGGACGGCTCATGGAATGGAGCATCTGGCAGAGCAGCTCATGGGACAGCTGGCAGAGGGCCTCGTGATGAGGCCTGTAGCAGAATCCCACGGAAAGGCGGAGCAGTCGGCCTCGGACCACGTAAGTTGCCCCTGAACCTGGCCCTCCATTTCCACCCAGGCTGGGAGGTAAAACTGCAGATGAACTTTTGAACTCTGCAGACACTTTTGGGCTGTTGGACTTCTGGGACTTTGGATGATTTTGGGGTTGCTGGACTTTTGGGTTGTTGGACTTTTTAATTGTGGGACTTTGGGACCTTGGGTGACTTTTGGGGTTGCGGGACTCAAGAACCAAAGGGAAGGACACAGCCTATTTGCTTGGGGGCAGGAGAGCGGGCTTTCTGGTTTATGGTTTGTTTTATGAATCCTGTTTGTGGTGTTTCCCCAATATAATGCCACATTGTTTCTCTCTGTTATTAAAAGGCTTTTGGTACACTCAGACTCCATGCTTCTGAGAGGGTAAGTATTGCCTCTTAGAGGCACCCAGAGGGGGGGTATGTGATTGTCCCAGGTCACTGGGTGGGGGCTCGAGCCAGTGGTTGCATTCTGTTATTGGAACGCACCCCTAGATTCTCAGCCCGGCCCTTGTTGCTGCCAATTCTGACGGGCAGAAGGGTTCCATTTATTTAAAAAGTTCTTCTAATAACCTGATTGATTTTAGTGTCCTGAAGATAAAGGGTCTGGTCTGTACTTACATTAAAGACAATTTGTTGGTATATTCTTCTCAAGCCTCCTCAAAAGAGGAGGTGAAGGAATTTGGGGGATATTTTGGGGGAACAGGGATTCCAAGTGACCTGTCCCTGACTTTTTGCTTAAATCACTTGGTGGTGGCAGTAACACCGTCCAAGGACAAGGAAAGGATTTTGTGCCTTGGGGAAGATTTTAACTAAAGCTGGTAGAAATAAGTTTTGGGGGCTTTCATGTGGGTCCCCACACCTGTACCCCTATGTTCAGAGTAGAAGGGGAACCCTGACATGGTGCTTGTGAGCACTAATAATAATAAAAAACTCAGTTTAGTTACGAACAAAGGACAGTTAACTAGAAACAAGAAAGAAGTGGAGACAAATGGTTACACTATAAAACCATTAAATGAGAACTTGAGTCAATAGTTATAGTTCCCCTTCGTAGAATCATAGAAGATAAGATTTGAAAGAGACTTCAGAAGGTTATCTAGTCCAACCCCTGCTCAAAGCAGGACCAATCCCCAGCTAAATCATCCCAGACAGGGCTTTGTCAAGCCTGACCTTTAAAACCTCTAAGAAGATTCCACCACCTCCCTATATAACCCATTCCAATGCTTCACCACACTTCTTGTGAAATAATGTTTTCTAATATCCAACCTAAACCTCCCCCTCCGCGACTTGAGACCATTATTCCTTGTTCTGTCATCTGCCACCAATGAGAACAGCCAAGCTCCGTCCACTTTGGAACCCTCCTTCAGGTATCTGAAGCCTGGATCAAATCCACCCTCACTCATCTGCAGATTAAATAACCCCAGTTCCCTTGTAAATCATGTGCCTCAGCCTCCTAACCATTTTCATTGCCCTCTACTGGACTCTCTCCAATTTGTTCACATCCTTCTTGTAGTGGGGGGACCAAAAGTGGATGTGATACTCCAGATGTGGCCTCACCAGTGCCCAACAGAGGGGAATAATCACATCCCTTGATCTGCTGGCAATGCTCCTACTAATGCAGCCCAATATGCCGTTGGCCTTCTTGGGAACATGGGCACACTGTTGACTCATATCCAGCTTCTCATCCACTGTAACCCCTAGGTCCTTTTCTGCAGAACTGCTGCCTAGCCATTCGGTTCCTAGACTGTAGCAGTACACGGGATTCTTTCATCCTAAGTGCAGAACTCTGCACTTGTCCTTGTTGAACCTCATTAAATTTCTTTTGGCACAAACCTTTAAGTTTTCTAGGCCCCTATGAATCCTATCCCTACCCTCCAGCATATCTACCACTCCTCCCAGCTAAGTGTCATCTGCAAACTTGCTGAGGTTGCAGTCCATGCAATCTTCCAGATCATTGATAAAGATATTGAATTAAATATCCAGCCCCAGGACAGACCCTTTGGGCACTCCGCTTGATAGTGGCTGCCAACTAGACATGGAGCTGTTTGCAAAGAACAGAGAACTCTTTGCAAGAGCCACAGTGACACAACGACCTTTGTAAATAACGTACAAAAGAAGAAATGATCAGGTCAAACAAGTGAGAGGAGGAAAGAGTAAATTCTCTGCTGCTCTTCACCACTGAGCTAGTCACAGAGGTCAGGTCCCTGGGGCTCCGCTGGCCCTGAGTCCCTGCTGGGATTCCCAGGGCAGCAGGATAAATATCCCTGTAGCTCAGTCCTGGTCAGTGCAGTTTCCCCGACACCTGCAGTTCCCCGACTGGGTCACAGGCAGAGATTCCTCCTCCCCAGCTGGGTCCGGAGCCTGGTGAGTCGTTTGTGTGGAAGGAATCTGTGAAGGGGTGAATGGAAACACATGAACCCCAGGAAATGTTTGAGCTGGGGATGGAT
>ML677466.1:195046-213708 GCA_007922305.1 Dermatemys mawii | reverse complement strand
ATGTTTGAGCTGGGGATGGATAGAATGGAGTGGGGGGATAACTCTGACTGCAGGGGCAGGACAGGATCCGGGCACTGAGATAACGCTCCTGTGACTGCGCTGAGGGTCAGGGTTAGGAAGAGGTCACTGGGTTACCCTGATTCCCTCCTACAGACGTCACTGGGGGTCTTGCTGTTGAACTCAGGGGTCTCTGGACTGGGCCATTCTTGATTACGTGACTGTGCAGAGTAAACCTCATTGGAAACCTACTCAGGCCCTGTAATATTCTGTACCCCAAATCCCGAGCCCTTCACTCAGGGAACACTTCCATTAACCCCACAAGGACCCCAGGCCTGGGTCGGTTCTGGTTCCAGAAATTAGCTGGTTTTAAGGAGCGTAGCTGTAAACGTACAAACTGCATAACACAGGAGCAACTGATTCTAAGGGCTCCTTTGATACTAATTGTGACAGTTTCCCCCCAGGGTGCCACCTGTATCTGAGGTACCACTGAGACCACTGATCCAGCAGCCTGGGCTCTCACTCACCCTGTACAGCTGTGATAAGCTGCAAAGCCCTCCAGGCTGCACTTTCACCAGCATTCACACAGGTAGACACACATCCAGCTGACATAACACACAGGCTCTCTAAGCACCAGCTTTCCAGCCTAAGACCCCAGAGCAGTACTGTCCTGCCTGGTCCAATCTGGCCAGGATGTGTGTTTAATGCCCAGTCACCTCTCCCTCAATGTGAAGAGGATCATGAACACTTTGGGGAACCAAGCGGAGATTATAAATTATAGGAAACTGATTAAAGCAGATTACCTAGCAAATAAACAAAAATGCAACCTAAGCTTCATATACTAAACAGATTTGATATGAATTAGCAGATTCTCATCCTTGCTGATGATACAGTCTGACTTTGAGATTCTTAAGGCCGTTTTAACTCACTTTCACAGTTCCTGCGTGAGCCCTTTGTAAAGTGTAGCAAATGTGTGGAGGAGAGATTCTGCTGTGGACAACAACACCAGGAGGGCCCACCCTGCTTCACCTTGCACCAGAACCACCCAAACCCTCTTTCCTCTTTTGAAAAGGAGACCTTCCAGAGCAGGAGAGTGTTTCTGGTGTGGAGGAAAAACTAAGTTTTTTACTTTTAATAACATAACACATTTCATTATATATATTATATATATATAATGAACTAATAATTCATTATATAATAGTTCATTTTTATATATATATATATATATAATTTAATAACATAACACATTTCATTTTTTACTTTTAATAACATAACACACGTCATTATAATTAATACACAAAATAAATACTGTATAGGCTATATAAAAAGCGTGGTTTTTAATTTAATATATATTTGGTATCATATGGATTTGATTTTGTAAATTAGAAATTTTTTGAACTTTTGGTAGGAGTGAATACAAATTTTGGAATTAATTAGGTATTAAACCAGTTTCATAAAAAATGTAATACCTGAGGTTTAATTGTAGGGTTTTATTTGCTGGCCAAGAAATAACATAGTACTTTGCAATTGTGGTGAAATTAAAATGCATATTTAATAAAGTGCTGGCCTTAACATACACACAGCTATTACCAGCCTGGAAAGCAACTATTTTGTTAGGAGTGAGAAAGAGTCCTGTGGCACCTAAAGACTAACTAAAAATTTTTTTAGAGCATAAGCTTTCGTGGGCTAATACCCATTTCATCGGATGCATCAGTGGGTATTGGAAGCGGTCGAAGTTGCATCCGACGAAGTGGGTATTAGCCCACGAAAGCTCATGCTCTAAAAAAATTTTTAGTTACTCTTTAGGTGCCACAGGACTCTTTGTCACTTCTGCAATTCCAGACTAACACGGCTACCTCTCTGATATTTTGTTAGGATGTTTTTTTATTTTACACCTTTTTAACAAACCCCGTTAAACAGTGACAATTTTTTTGGCCTTAATTTTTTTACACACTGAAGCTGTGAGAGATTTGAGGGTTAAAATATTCAATATTAATTTTTAATTTAATTTAAATATTGAGTGTTACTTTAAGAGCACTACCAACAAATTGACCAGGCATACCAAGTGGTTTAATTATTTAGATGTTATGGTGAATAATTTAATTTTACATGCATTTTTTTTATGGACCCAGCAGGATTTGGTATGTGGAAGCCCACAACCCTTCATCTGCTTTATATGCTTGACAGGAGCATTGCGAGTACTTGCACATTTATTTTAAAAAATTTTAAGTATGTTTTTATGGCTACAAATTAGATGGTATTTCTGAAGCACTATTAAGGGCAGTGGGCCAAGCCTGATGCTTCAGATGACTTTGAACGGCCATTAGCTGGTTATTTAGGAAATTTTGCATTTTTGAACATGCTAGATTCTACTGCAATTTTTTTTTCCGTTTGGTGATGTTTTACACCATTTTTGTTACCAGCTTTTGGGTGATTGCACTAAGTGCAGAAATAGCATGTAATTTAGCAACTTCAGCTTGAACCTGGGTTAGCTGTGCTTTAGTAAGAAGACGAGTGGCCTTTTTTAGTTGCCCTAATTTTTTTATTATGCTGTTGGCCTTAAAAATATTTTAAATTGCAGCTGCACTATTTGCACCATTTTATAAATGTTTAGCTAATTTTTTTTTTTTTAAGGAAACCCCTGTTTTTTGCAGTGCTAACCAAATAGCAGCACCCTTTGAGCAATTTGGGTATATGAAAGTGAATTAAAAACTGGGTAAGGGCAAAGTGAATTTTAGAGTTTTTAATATGGTGTTAATTATTGTTATTTGGTGCTTTAATAAATATTTTTTGGGGATAGCATTATACCACATTTGTTATTTAACAATTTTTAAATACTTTTCAGAGGCATTAACATTAATAGCATAAGAAGGGGTATATTGCAAAATAATACAGGTTAAATTATTAGTTACTGGGATTATTTTAATACAAATAATTCTTTTTGGTGGCAAAGCACATTTTTTGAATATGAGTTTGATTATTTACTAATTGGAAAACTAAATAACAATAAAAACTTTTTTATATATAAGCTGCAAACTTTTGGGACTGCTAGTTTTCAATTTATTATTTTTTTTATAACCCATGTATTGTAAGCTTTAATTTTTGAGGCTTACTTATAAAAATATTAAATATGTTTATTTTTACTGAACTCCCTGATTTATATTGTATGGTTTGCTTAAATAATTTGTTTTGAACCTTAATTTTTTTTTTCAGACAATACTTAAATAAATTACTAACATGCAATGGCCTTGGCCATTAGGTTTTATTAGAATGAACAGTATTGTTTGTGTTTGGGTATATTACAGGAGTAATAGTGGTGGTGAAAATGGAAATAATGACAGGGGCAGTTGTTGCGGCAATAAGGCACTTTTGGTATTTTTTATTTGAAAGCCAATCAGGGGAAGCAGTACACACTGAAGGTATTTGCCCAAAAATACAGGGCGCAGCCTGTGGAATAAATTTTAAAATTTAATTAATACCACATTATTAACCCTGGGTTTTACACTGGTAAAAAAAACTTGTATAATTTTTTGGTTTTTTTACCAGGATTAGTTTTTAATGTTTTTTGTAGTTAAGAATTTTTGGCCTTTGGCAGGTTTTGCGAAACAAGTATTTTTTTTTTTTTTAAAAAAAAAAACAATTGTGGTTAACATTATACAGGGGAGAGGTTACCAGCACATTACCCTGTAGTGCTTTGGTTTTTTTAGCAAATGCTGACTGCAGGTTAGCTTTCTTAGTGGACAAGGGAGAGGTTACCAGCACTTTACCTTGTTCTTTTTTTCTATCGTTTAGGAGGAGGGACAGAAGTATCAAAAGTAGGAACAAGCTGATTAGCAATTAATGTGGAATTATTTGGAGGCGGAGGAGTTTTTTTGCAGTGAAAAATATGGGTTTAGACAGTTAGTTCTTGGCACTTTACAGCAGTGTTAGTAGTTAGCAGGACTTGGTAGGGCCTTTTTAGAGTGGAGCCAGGGCATTTTTTTGCTGGTGGACCTTTACATAGACACAATTTTTGGATTTCAAGGTGTAGCAAGGCTGTTTGGGATTCTTGGGTAATGCTTTTTTTACCTGTGAATAAAAAACCTAACACCTTCTATTAATGCCTGGCTGTATTTTGCAGATTTTACAGCTGCTTGGGCACATTTTACCCAATTTACTTTTTGGGTTGTTAGCCAAGTTTTAGCTGTGAGCAGCTTTTTTGAACAGGGGCAGCATTTTATTTGAGCTTGCAAGCTGCAGTCTTGAATTAACTTGTTCTGGGTTTTTCTTTTGTTTTTTTGTTTTTGGCTTTTTTAACCTACAAAGGAAACTTTTACTTTTTACTTACACACCTTTTTTAAAAAAATGAACACATGTACATTGCCCGTTATACAGTACTGTAGTTTTATTGTTTACTGTATGCCACATACACCCCTTTAGTAAAATCACTTTATTACAGAGCTTTGGAGCAACAAAACAGGAGAAGCACATTGACTTCTGAGGAGTTTATTTGGTACAACCTTCGGTGTTTAATAGATTTTTTTTTTAATTCATTTAGACCTTTGGCTAAAATTTAGGGTAGCCAGAAAGATTTTATGTGCAATATGGGGAGAGGGTTAACTTTTTATGTTTTTGTTTTGAAGTTTATTGCTGTTTAATTTTAAGAACTTTTTTTTAATTAAAAGATTTGGCCAGTGATTTTTTTAAAAAATTTATCCAGTGTATTTAATCCTTAGCATTTTTAAATAATATTTAAAACATTTTGTATTTTAAATTGACTAAACAATTATTTTCAGTTTAATTTAACCCTTTTATTTGGTTTTGAACTAGACCACCTTATGAAAATTTGACACAAAACAGTTTTGGCCACAAGACAAACACCACAAGACAAAACACAGAACACAAAACACAAGTTTTATTGTGGCAGTAAATGCATGGTATGTTGATTGCTTTTTAGCTGGCATTAGCTTTTTTTAATTTTTGAAAGACAAAAAGACATATGTTCACCCCTTTTAGGGCAATTAGTTATTGCTTAAAATATTTTTTTAATACAAATACCCTTCTTGATTGCAGGCAAAACAGAGGAATGACCCCCATTTTCTTGTGTTAGTTTTATAGGCAGATCAGATTTTAGTGACTTTTACCTTATTAATTAGTTCATTTGCATTAACACAGATGCTTTTTGGGTTGCTTTTGGTCTTAAAGCTATTTACAGCTTAAAATTTTTTACTTGAAAGGGATACATTTGTTTTTACCAGAATTATTTATATGCTTTTTACCTTTAACGTCTGCTTTTAAACACACAGAAATTTGAAACACCACGATTGTAGTCTTTTAGAGTTTAAAAGATTTTAATTAAGTAGCATTCTATAATTGCATGTTTTTGGAAAAGGACTATATTTTTAAAATGGCGGCAAAGAAACCAAGATTTTTTTTTTTAGCATTTTTACAAAATTTAACTGCTTAATTTTTTTCAGCAACTACAGAGTTAACGTTTTACTTTTTTAAAAAAAAACCCACTTGCTTGTTTTTTAAAGTACAGTTTCTAAAGTATTGTCCTGGGGATTTGAAATTCCCAATGCTTATACTTACTTACTTTTTTTTTTTTTCACTATGCCCTTAAAGTTTTTAACCTGTTTTTAAATTTTTTTATTTGTTGATTGCCTGGGCCTGATTTTGCTTTTGTTGCTAAACTGTTTCTTGTTATGGGCACAACCTTGTTTTACTACCAATTTAACAAGCAGGGTGACTTTTTAACTAGCCCATAGCCGTTCTGGATAATGTTTTAAAAAAATTTGACTTATGAGGGCTACACAAATATATTCTTGTAAGTCTTGCCACCTGGGCAGAACACATGGCCAATGGGCATTTAACTATTTAATTCTATTTTTCGTGGCAAACACACTTTTGATACAGCGTATGCTGAGCAAAAAAGGGTTAAATTTTGACAAGTCCTTGAAGGACTGGTACCTGCTTAGTCAATGCTTCCTTTTTTGTCTGGAAGTTTAGTTTTAAGACTTGCAACTTGTTCTGGGTGCAGGTTTGACTTACTGCCTGGTTGATGATTTATTCTTTTAATTGCTTAATTTTAGTTATTAAATACACATTTTTTAAACTTTTTTTTGTACCCCAGGCATGTTACGGCTAAGATCATGTGCACCAGGGATTTTATGCGTGAAGCGAGACTCCCCGAGTCCTTTTCTTTACCAACGCGGATTTTTACAAACAGGAATACACCCACCGCTAGTCTGCTCCCACCAACAGGGGTAGAGAGAGGAATGGTGAAACCCTTTTTGGTTGTCACTGAGATTGGGCACACCTTTAATTACCCAATTATAACATATAACACCAACAGTGCCACACAAACAAACGTGAAATAACAAGGGCAAACAGCTAGATGGTGTACACTTTTTAGGGCTTTTTTTTTCCACTTAATTTTTTACCAAACTGTGACAGATTTTTATGACCAGTTTACCTGGGTTTTAGCTGATCAGGCTGAGAGCACAGGATTGTAGGGCAGAGATGAAGAGAACACACCATGTGACTAAATGTTTATTAATAAAATAAAACAACAACAAAAAGTATTGGGAACATTTTGACATTATTAAGGGGAACAAAATCATTAATGCCCCAAACTGTAAGTTTTTTTATACTTACACATGTATGTCAAGAGAAAAGGGGGAGGTGGATGGGAAATTATATATGCTGTGCAATTTTTGACTTGCTTTTACTTTTGGGAGAGCTGGTTTTTTACACTCTTGGGTTTTCTGGGGCTTTTTTTTTTAGAGACTCTTTGCTTGATATTTTAGTTCAGGCTGGCTGACTATGGCTTTTTTAGTGTTTTTAAACTACACTGGCTTCAGGGACATGAAGCTGGGCTTCTTTTTTACTGGTTTTTTATTATGATGATTTTTGAAGCTTGTAAACTTTGTCATTTTTTTTTATGCTTGGCATGGTCTGGGCTGATTTTTGACATTGGACGCAAAGCTGCTTTTTTATTTTATTTTTTTATTTTAACCTGCCTTTTAAATTTACCAGGGTTTTTTTTTTTTTGGTTTTTTTTTTTGAACAAAATAATTTGAAATAGGGAGGCATTTGAATGCTTTTTAAATTTTACATTTTGTAGCTCAGAGAGCACCTTTAAGATGGATGATTTTATTTAAATTGAAGGTAGTTCTTAGTGGAAAATGTTTAGATTGATTATCGCGTGCAAACATTTTAATTTCAATTGCATAATCCTGTTCGCTCAGCGACTTATAAATGAAATATCAAACATTTCAGGAAAAAAGTTTGCGGTGGTAGCAGCTTACAAGTAGAAAAGGGTTTTACTTTTTTACACTTTTGCAGGGTCTTGAGGTTTGGTTTGACACCCCTTGCATTTAGAACTTCCTTACTTAAAGAGTGGAGGTCCTGGTGCGGCTGAAGTCAGCTAAAGCCTTAGACCAATTAACTGCCTACACTTTTGACACATATTTCACACACAATGCAAATTACTTACCTAGGAAAGGTTTTTAAAACCAGTCCATGACTCTCCTGTACCTCCTTTAGCACAGAGCGTCGGCTTGGTGCCGCACACTTAAATTGCCTTCGGAGAGATGTTAAACCAGTTAGTGGCTTATACACATACCAAGCCTCTTTATTTTTTTTATACCACGATGCATCAGTTTTTTATACCTAAGGGGTCACCACAACCCCTTACCTGAGAGGTCACCACAAATTCACTGTCCAGACTGAACACAATGGTGTTCTTACCTGAGGGGTTATCACAACCCCATTTAGTACATCACCATAGTGCCTTAACCCAAATAGGTCTGACCTAAACCACACATTGGCTTACCCAGGGGCACCAACACATTTCCCAGCCCTGTGTATGCAACTTACAGCATTAGACCTTGTTGCTTAATTAAACGGTTTGTATGGTGTAAGCCCAAAAGGGACAGATGGCTCCATGGTCAATTTTTCTGATACCACAGTGGAGATTTTAAAAGGCCTTTTTACCTTTGAAATGGCGCCTTGGGTGTTGAAGGGGAATGGTCCACAGCTGCTGCCGCTGTCTCAGCTGGGCATTACCATCCGAGTCACGGCACCAAATTGTGGAAGAAAAACTAAGTTTTTACTTTTAGGTTGGATACAACAAGTTAGAGACAGCTTTATTTTAAATAATTGAAGGAGAAGAACACAGCTGGCAGAGAGCATCTCTGCCTCAGTTTCTTTAAAGTACAAGCAGTGTAATACAAGTATTTATACCCTTTAATGACATACACTAATTAATAACAATTTAGATTATATTTATATTATGTCCTACCTATTTTGGTAATTTTACATTTTTGTTTTTAAACATTCTTATTTTTAAGGCTAGGTCACTCTAAATTTGTTCTATGTTTTCCTTTTGCTGTAGATCGTCTGCTTTTCCAAGCTTTGCATTATGAGAAAAGAGAGTTAGCCTTACTGTGCTCTGTCTTGACATGACTAATAGGCATAAACTTATATCCTTTAACCATTGTTTCCACACTGGATTTATGGTCCCACCCAACAAGTACGGTCACCTGAACTTTTCCATGGTATCTATCATTTTCTCTCTAACACTGCGCCCCACATTCCTCACACTGATATTATGATGATATAATTATGATGTATTTTGTACAAGATAAGTCATGTTAGGTGTCATTGGAAAAGTTTGAATTTGCTGAATATGATTATCCTATTTGTGTGTGTTTATGTTTTATGTATCTGAAGTTATAAATATTGACTGTGTATCTGAACCTCGATTGTGGTTACACCTTGGTAATGCCCACTAAGCAAGATGCTTTTAGTCTAGATTGCTGGATGGGAAGGGATTGTTCAGGGCAATGAGCAATTTGGGAAACAATAGGACAAGGCAGAATAAGAACCAATCGTCTCAAGTTGTAGTGGGGAAGGTCTAATTTGGATATTAGGAAACACTATTTCACTTGGAGGGTAGTGAAGCACTGCAATGGATTCCCTAGGGAGGTGATGGACTCTCCACCCTGAGAGGTTTTTAAGGCTCAGCTTGACAAACTCCTGGCTGGGATAATTTCCTTTTTGTTGTTCCTGCTTTGAGCAGGGGATTGGCCTAGATGACCTCCTGAGGTCTCTTCCAACCCTAATATTCTATGATTCTAATAAGCCTTAGGAGAAACTTATCTCCCACCCGATGAGCCTTCCTGAGAACACTCTAGACGGCTTATGGATAAAGGCTGCTATCACTCTGCAGCGACATGTGACCAGCCCCTGTGACTCTGAACTCCATCTCAGGACATCTGTAAATTTCAACAAACTGGCCTGGGAGCCAAGCTTTGAAACAAAGGAATCCCACCATCTGCTGAAACTATATACGAGCAGTAGTGGCTTCTTTTTGTTGTTCACTCCCCAAACTAGAAGATTCCTGGAAACAGTCTAGGAACAAAGACTGTACCAGGGGGAAGTGCTGGACCCAGGCTAAAGGGATTTGTAATCTGTGTATGAAGGACTTGGGGATAGCAAGCTGTAAAGCAAGTGCAGCTTGTATCTTGAGAATCTGCCACACTGCTTGTACATATCCCAGGGTGAGAATTTGCTATTGCGTAGCCTATCTTGTTGGCATCTTAGGCTTAGTTTGTGTTTTTGTTTATTAGCTAGGTAATGTGCTTTAATCAGGTTGCTATCAACTACAATCACTTAAAATCTATCCTTTGTAGTTAATAAACTTGTTTTTGCTTTATGTATACAAGTGAGTTGGAATGAAACACGTGGGAAAATCATAGCTGGAGGGCAAAGGCAGTTGCATATTTCTTTCCACATTCAGGGATGGGCAAATTTTAAGTTTATGCTGTACAGTTCTCAGTACAGGATAATACTGTAACATTTGGCGTTTATACTCCAGTGGGGGTGTGAATCTGGGAAGCTGGTGGATAATTTGTCTGCAGTCTCTCTATTGTTGGTTTACATGCAGTGGCTGGTCAGACCCTGCATGTAACTGCAGCTGGGTGTGTCCCTACCTGTGTGTATCCTGGTGTAAGTGTAAGATGGGGAGCAGATCTGCAGCTTGTCACAGTGTGAGAGGGAGCACAGGCTGGTGGGTCAGAGGGCTCAATGAAACCCCAGTTCCAGGTGGCACCCAAGGTGAACCCGTCACCCTGTCCACAAATGCACTCCAGTCCTAGCTGACACTCACTGAGTTCTCACTGACTGTCTCTTGCATTGTAGCTTACAGGAAACTGAATGGAACATCTAAGAGATAGTACAAGATGCCAGCTGACAATCACACTGTTTCTGACATCAAAACTTACATCCTGACCGGCATCCCGGGTACTGAGGAGTCTCAGGTTTGGATCGCCATCCCCTTCTGTCTGATGTATGTTGTGACGCTTTTGGGGAACTCTCCTCTATTATTCATCATAGTAACAGAACAAAGCCTCCATGAGCCCATGTATCTTTTCCGGTCCATGCTGGCCAGTGCTGATCTGCTGATCTCTACCACTACGGTGCCCAAGATGCTGGCTCTGTTCTGATTTAGAGCGGGGGAAATTTATTTTGCTGCCTGCCTGACCCAGATGTTTTTCATCCATGTCAGTTTTCTTGCAGAGTCGGCCATCCTGCTGGTCATGGCGTTTGATTGCTATGTTGCCATCTGTGATCCCCTGAGATACACCGCCGTGCTGACCAAGTCTGTAATTGGGAAGATAGGGCTGGCAGGTGTCACAAGAAGTTTCTGTTTCATTTTCCCTCTCGTTTATATCATGAAGAGCCTGAATTTCTGCAGAACCAACCATCTGCCTCACACCTTTTGTGACTTCTTGAGTATACTCCTGCTGGCCTGTGATGATATCACAGTCAACATCTGGTACGGTGTAGCCTTGGCTATTTTTGCAATCGGCTTGGATGCTGTGGTCATTGCTGTATCTTATGGGTTGATCCTCAGGGCTGTCTTCCGGATCTCATCCACGGACGCCCGGCTCAAGGCTCTTCGAACTTGCGGTTCCCACGTCTGTGTCATACTAATGTTCTACATGCCAACCTTTTTCTCCTATTTTGCATGTCGATTTGTGGACATCATCCCAGATTATATTCTCAAAGTACTGGCCATCGTCTACATTATCATTCCCCCCATGTTAAATCCCATCATTTAAGCTGTGACAACAAAAGAGATCCTGAAACGGGGGATCAAGGTGTTTTATCCATGCTGCAAGAGAAGCTCCCTATTGAGATAAAGCAGGCAACAGAAAATGCCTTGGGAGTTGGAAATTAAAGCCACGTTTTCATTTTAACTATAGGGGTGTTTTTACTTTATACTTACACTGTAAGCTCGAAACCTGGTCTCTCTCGCCAACAGAATTTGGGTCCAATGAAAACTGATTCCTTCCTAACTTCTCTCCCTAAAATTCTGGGACTGACATGATTACAACAACATCGCTCACTTCCACAATAAGAAGCCGGACAAAATGAGTCTCTGTTCTTAGACGAAGTGAAACAACAAAACAAGAAAGCACAAATGTGATGTCACCCTGTGAGAGAGCATAGTGTGTGCATCTCTTCTGTGACAAGTTGCATCTGAGCTGGACTCTTAATGGCAACTGAAAGCAGAAGCCAAGGGGGCGATGCCATGGGCCAGTAGGATGTGCACTGCGCTACATGTTGGAAAACAGGGCCTCTAGTGTTGGTTCTGCCACCAACCTACTGTGTCACCTTGGGAGAGTTTCTTTCCTCCTCACTGGCAAAGTGAGCAGAGTTTGGGGCCAGCATGGATGTCAGGAGCAAATCCCCTCAGGGAGACAGCAAAGGGATTGCATGGTCCTCCTCTGCACAGCCCAGAATCTGAGCAGGTGTGTATTTGACTGGGCCATCATGGGCCTCCTTAACCTGGAGATCCACCTCAAGAGGACCTGGTTAGGGCAGCACAGTCCCCCAAACCCACCACTCAGAAAACATGAGATTCATAATCTTTGTCCCCAGAAGAAACAACAGTCTGACTTCCTGCATAACAAAGGCTCTAGGATTATTCCCATTCACCCTCTTATTGAGCCTAATTGGTTTTTCATTACTGCACCATCCACAAAGATTTGCAAACTGCTAAATCCTTCTCTGTGTCACTGCTTCCTATCCACCTTATAGCCCATTCATCTAATCCATATTCTTTAACTTGCTGATAAGTATACTGGGGGACACTGTGTCAAAGTTTTCCTAAAGTCAAGATATGTCACATCCACTGCTTTGCCCTCATCCACAGAGTCAATTATCTCATCCCACAAAGCAGCCAGGTTGGTCAGTCATGACTCACCCTTGGTGAATCCATGCTGACTGTTCCTGATCACTTTTCTCTCCTCCAAGTGCTTCAAAATGGATTCCTTGAGAACCTGCTTTATGATTGTGCAGGGGATTGAGGTGAGGCAGACCGGTGTGTAGTTTCCCAGGCTCTCTTTCTTCCCTTTTTAAAATATGGGCACTATGTTTGCTTGTTCCAGTCATACAGGGGCCCTGATCACAGCCAATGTTCAAAGATGTAGGCCAATGGCTCTGCAATCACATCAACCAAAGACCACAGTACCCTCGGGTGCATTAGAACTGGACCCATGGACTTGTGCACATCTAGCTTTTCTAAATAGCCCTTCACCTCTTCTTTCACCACTGAGGGCTCCTGACCTCCTCCCCATACCGTATTGCCCAGTGCAGCGGTCTGGGAGCTGCCCTTCTCTGTGAAGACTGAGGAAAAAAAAAACATTGTGTAGTTCAGCTTTTCCCACATCATCTGTCACTAAGTTCTCTTCCCCATTCTGTAAGACTCACCCTGACCATCTTGGCTAATAGCCATTGACGGATCAATTCTCCATGCACTTATCTATTTCTGTTTTGATTCCAGTTATACATGTGTCTAGTTCTATTCTGAATGCAGTTGTACTTTTGGCCATCACTACATTCCCCTGGCAATGAGTTCCACAAGTTACATCTGTGTTGCACCAAAAATTACATCCTCTTGTTTGTATTAAATCAGCTGCCCATTAATTTCATCGGGTAACCCCTGGTTTTTGTATATTGTGAGAAAGTAAATAACACTTCTCTAGTCAGTTTCTCCTCACCAGACATGATTTTATAGACCTCAGTCATATCCCCCCTTAAAGGTCTCTTTTGTAAGCTGAACCACTGCACTCTTTTTAGTCATGTTGAAAACCCCCAAGGTGAGGGAGGATTTTGTGGGGAAGCCTGAGGGCCCTGCACCCCGACTCCACAGTCACCCATGGCTCTCAGCCAGCCTGGAAAACAGAAGGTTTATTTCTTGAACAAAACTGATTAGCACAAAATCAGTGACTTTCAGCTAATCCGGCTTGGGGTCGGGCACCAGTCCAGACATCCTGGACTCCCCTCTTTCCACATCCCCTACAGCAGACTGCCCAGCTTCAAGCAGCCCGACCTTTGACACACCCATGGCTCCTCCTTCTCATCTTTGTCCCCCTGCCCAGGCAAAGTGTCACCTGGTTGCATCCCTCTCCTGGGTCTCAGGTGATGAAGGACACTGGGCATCACTTACATGCGGGCAGCTGGAGCCTCCTCACTTGGCCCTGAGGGCTTCAGGAAAAGCCACACACCTTTATTTCCACCACCTAGGCATTGGTGCAGCACAAAGGGAAACTGAGGCACACACAGTATTCATGCAAAGCCACAAGATTCAAATAGGCTCGAATACAACATCATAAGGAGGAAAAACCCACTTTGTAACAGGCATGTAGCGGCACCTAAGGGCCAGAAGACAAATTCTCTGACTCAGCCTCTCGCTGACAGAAGCCATCAGCGCATCCCACCTCACCCGGAAGGCCGAGGGGACATCACCCCGTGATAACCCTAGACGTGTGGGGCTGGAAGAGACCTCCACTGGGTCAGTTAGTTCAGCCCCCTACACTCAATGTTTTCCAGTGTGGTTCCTGATTTAAAGGGTTTTAGGTTTGGCTGCAGGGGCACCGGAACAAGGCGAGCCAAGGGCCATGGCCCCATCACTCTTAAATGTTGGAGGGCTAAGCCCTCGCAGTGTTTACTAGCCAGAAGGGCGACTGACAGGGAGAGGGCGTGGAGAGGTTTGGGGAGAAGAGGTAGGATGGGGCCTCAGAGGAAGGGGCGGTGCAGGGTGGGGAGGACTGGTGGGCTGGGGTAAGTTGGCGTTTGTGGGAAAGAGGCAGTGTGTGGTGGGGAAGCAGTGCCAGCCCCACACACTTTTCCGGAGCTTCAGCAACAATGTCCTGCACCTGCTGCTTAGAAGATACTGTGAGAATCTCTGAAAGAGATTTGGGATAATCTTCCCCTCAGTCCCTGCATCCATCCTTCTCTCTAACAGAGACACACAGAGCAGTTCTTCAACTCTGAGACAGGTACTCAGAGTCTCCCAGCCAAACACAAGGTGGAACAGATAGTTTAGCTTGAGTAGTTCACACCTATTTGAAGAGACAGTTCAAGGTGAAGAGGCCGAGTAAAAGTTGGCCCAGTAAAAGATATTCCCTCCCCAACTCTGTCTCTCTAATTTCCCCAGACTGATGGAGCTACAAGGACATGAAACACACACATAGAGGTTTTCAGGATGGTTGGACTAAGGGAGACTAAATGCAGTCTGTAGAGGAATGACTGGGACGCATCTCGGGGTTCCAGGGCTGCGAGTCACCTTGTTACCCCCTGACCCAGTGAGCAGGTACTCTCCTCTCGGCTGCACCAACCTCTCTTCCAATTCCATGGAAACAATAGGTGCATCCCCACCTCTGAACCCCTTTATATTGGAACCCTGTGCTATTCTGCCCCTTATACTGCCTACTCACAGAAATCAAGATTCTCTGCCCCAAAAGGAGCAGGTATCCCAGTTTACCAGTATGAAGGGATCCCTGGGGTGCATCGTGGGACTGTGGGACCCCTGTGGCACCTGAACTCGGCAGGCTGGGCTGTCTCTCATGATGCCTGGCTAGTGACCTGCAGCAAACCCCTCCAGGTACTGTTATCACACAGCACACCACCATATGGCACGGCCACACAAGACTAGATTGCATAAATGCTCCCAGAGCCACTCAAGAATCACACAGAGAAAGGTACCAGGGAAATCCTCACAGCTCCCAGCCTTCTACCTCAGGAATATACCGTCTTGCACTGCTCAGGACGAGCCATTCACATGTATTAATTGGTTCCCCACTTCATCAATGGAAAGTGGATATGCACCAGTTTTTGCAGAACCTGAGCAGATTTACCCCACAGTTCAGGCAAACTCACTCGTAAAGACAACCAGTAAAAGACATTTATTGATGACAAAAGATAGATGTTCAGTGATTATAAGTGAGAGGGAAAAAGTCAGAGTTTGTTACTGAAATAATATAAAATATAAGCACACAGTATAAGCCCTATTAGACTGGGCAACACCGAGATTAAGCAGTTTTTCTCACCCCACTGGATATTGCAGTCACAGTGCACAAATTTCACCCTTGAAACCTGAACCAATCCCTTCACTCTTCACTCTTCTGAGTGTTTTTGTTGCTTGCAGCATAGGTGAGGACAGTAAAGAGGCCAAGCATAGGGCCCCTGTGTTCTGTTTTATACCCTCAGTCCCATGTGCTTGGAGAACACACATCCAGGCATGTCTGGGGCATTGCTGAGTCTAGAGGCAAGGTTTTGCAATTCCCCTGGTATGGTCCCATGCAGGTGAGTCATTGAATTGTAGCTCTCTGCCTGGACAATGGCTGTGACTGGGTTGACTGACAACCCACTCGGGCATTGGTCATTTTCTTTGCTGTTATCTCTGGGAGCTGATATCTGGCTGATTCCCTGACTTACAGCATGTTTTAGTGCCAACCAAACAACACAATTCTCATCACTTCACATACACTAAAAATATACATATTTAGAGAGAATAGTGACTTTCATCTGATCATAACCTTTTCCCTGACACCTCATGTGACATGCTTTATATGTAAGATCACAATTATATCCAGATGAGGGATACAGGAGTTACAAGATGATTATAGTATGTCACAATCAGTTTTGCAGTAAATCACCATTCCTTTCTTACACATGGCGTGTCATAATCAGAAAGATAACGGTAGCATAAAATGCCTCTGTGCAACTCTGCTGAATTGGTTTACCTGTAAGGGATTGAGAAGCTCAGATAACATGGTTGGCACCTGACCAAATGGACCAATAAGAAAAGAAGATTTTCAAACCTGGGGCGGGGGTTGTTTGTGCTCTCTTTGTTTGTTCCCTCTCTGGATGGGAAGAGAAGCCAAGCAGAGACAACATCTTCTGAAAACATACTTGGAATAATCCATTTTAAAATTACAGAAATTTTAAAGGAGACAAGGAAATGCGTTAGACTATCTTTTGTTTTAGATTGTGAATTTCCCCTACACTAAAAGATAGTTTTATTCCAGGTTTGTAACTGTGAAGCTGAGTCCGGAGGGGAGACCTCTGTGTTTTAAGTCTTTTTATTACCCTGTAAAGTGACCTTCCATCCTGATTTGTCAGGTGTGATTCTTTTCCTTTTTTTCCTTTATATAAAAGTTCCTCTAACAACCTGACTGCTTTTAGTGTCCTAATGATAAAGGGTCTGGTCTGTACTTACATTAAAGGCAATTGGTTGGTATGTTTTTCTCAAGCCTCCTCAAGAGAGGAGGTGAAGGAGTTTGGAGGATATTTGATGGAACAGGGGTTCCTAGTGACCCGCACCTGAATTTTTGCTTAAAACATTTGGTGGTGGCAGCACTACGGTCCAAAGACAAGGAAAGGAATTTGTACCTTGGGGGAGTTTTTAACCAAAGCTGGTAGAATTAAGTTTTGGGGGCTTTCATATGGGTCCCACACCTGTACCCCAGTGTTCATACTAGGGAGGGACCCCTGACATCGCGCTTGTGAGCACCAATATTAAATCAAAAGTCGGTTTAGTTAAGAAAAAGGAGAGTTAACTGGAAACAAGAGAGCGGTGGAAACAAATGGCTACAATATAAAATCATGAAATGAGAACTTGGATTATAATTCCCCTTCATAGAATCATAGAAGAAAAGGGTTGGAAGAGATTTCAGTCCAAGCCTCTGCTCAAAGCAGGACCAACCCCAGCTAAATCATCCCAGCCAGGGCTTTGTCAAGCCTCACATTTTAAACCTCTAAGAAGGAGATTCCACCACCTCCCTAGGGAACCCATTCCAGTGCTTCACCACCCTTCTAGTGAATTAGTGTTTCCTAATATCCAGCCTAAATCTCCCTTTCTGCAACTAGAGACCATTACTCCTTCTTCTGTTATCTGCCACCAATAAGAACAGCCGAGATCCGTAATCTTTGGAACCCTCCACTTCACATAGCTAATTCTGGATTAAATCCCTCCTGACTTTTCTGCAGATTAAATAACCCCAGTTTCATCATAAATCATGTGCCTCAGCCTTCTAATCATTTTATTGCCTTCGGTGTGGACTCTCTCCAATTTGTCCACATCCCTTCTGTTGGGGAGGCAAGGGGGATCGACCAATACTGGACGCAGGACTCCAGGAGTGGCCTCACTAGTGCCCAATAGAGGGAAATAATCACGTCCCTTGATCTGCTGGCAATGCTCCTACTAATAAAGCCCAATATGCCATTGGCCTTCTTGGCAACAAGGGCACACAGCTGACTTATATAGTACTTCTCGTCCACTGTCATCCCTAGGTCCTTTTCTGCAGAACTGGTGCTTGGTCAGTTGGTCCCCAACCTGTAGTGGTACATGGGATTCTTCGGTCTTAAGTGCAGGACTCTGCATTTGTCCTTTCATAGCTAAGAAAGTAGGTTCCCTCCTTCCCCAAGTTTAGACTCTTCCAGAGCTCATTGGATTCACAAGAACCAGCATCCAATTTTTCACGAGAACTTCCCTGCAACACAAGATGGCTCCCCAGTGAAAGGCTCTAAAGGGCCTCTCTCCACTCTGTGTTCTCCTGATCGAGTCTTCTGTCTCTGTTCCTAGGCAGGGCAACCCCCATCTGTTATAATGTCCCTTCATTTATCTCTACGTGGTGTTGATAGCTTACACTCATCAATGATGGTTTTTACTGATAATCATGAGCAACAGCAAGGCTGGAGAACTGATCCCTACATGACATCCTTGGCTAACCAGGGCGGGATGACAAAACCCTCTTGGAATGGCCATCACCAAAACACACTGCCTTGGTGACTGACTTTTACTCCAAGTCTATAAATCACACTGTCATTATCAACAGGTTATTCCTTAACTATTACCCGGACCTTCCTTTTGCAATGGTTAGGAAGCTTGAGAAGTGACAAGCTTTTTGAACACACCTTACATGCTTCTCATTGTGGGTAAATATTCCCTAAGACGTGTGTGAGGTGTAGTGAGCTTGTCAGTCCTGAGGTGAGAGCTGTTTGCGAAGAACAGAGAACTCTTTGGCAGGGGGCCTCAGTGTTACAACAGCCTTTGTTAATAACATATGAAAGGAGAAATGATCAGATCAAACAGGTGAGAGGAGGAAAGGGTTAATTCTCTGCTGCTCTTCACCACCTGAGCCGGTCACAGAGGACAGGTCCCTGGGGCTCTGCTGGCTCTGAGTCCCCGCTGGGATTCCCAGGGCAGCAGGATAAATATCCCTGTACCTCAGCCCCGGTCAGTGCAGTTTCCCCGCCGCCTGCAGCTCCCCGACTGGGTCACGGGCAGAGATTCCTCCTCCCCAGCTGGGGCCGGAGCCTGGTGAGTC
>ML677466.1:129028-164414 GCA_007922305.1 Dermatemys mawii | reverse complement strand
TGGTGTCATTGAGCCCTGACATTGTCCGATGGAGGCCTGTCACTGCCACGCTGGCTCCGTGGCCTGTGAGGGAGACAAGAACAGTCGCTGTCAGAATAGCTGAAAGGACAGAGTTCATTGCCAGTTATATTGATTAGCAAGCAAGTCCTTCTCCCCCACCCCCAGTTTGGGCGAGCCGGCATTCCCAGGGGTATTCTCTATTTGCAAATACTCAGTCACTATTTTGAATGTTGGATAGGGGTTTGGCCATGAGCTCTTTCTTCCAGCTATTCTCCCCATTATCTGAGCCCTGTGACTGGCCACTCTCACAGACCCCCGAGATCCTACTGCGCCCCCAGCTTTGGAGCCCCTTCAGCCTGCCAGACCCCATGTGGTCTCACTCTTCCTCCAGGGTAGGTCATGAGGCTTCTGGTCTTCAGCCCCTGAGCTCTGCCCTGTGAGTCCGACTGAGGCAGACAGACCCCTGGGAGACACCGCTTTATGCTGTCCCTTGCCCAGCAATTGCAGTGACACTCAATCAGCGTTGTCAAAACAGTCGGTTTATTAGTCGACGAAGGCAGCATGGGAAGTCCTAGGTAAGCACAGGGAACGGACGGTTAAAGCATCCTTTGTTCCGGTCAGCGCAGATCCCAGCCAAACTTTGGTGAGCCCCATTGTTCAGGCTTTGCCTTGCTCTCTGTCAGTGTCTTGGTGACTGGCTTTGCCATTGTCTTCTCCAATTCGCCAATGATATGAGGACCCCTTAGCCAGTCCTGTTTAGTGGCCCATTCAGGCTCATATAGCTGGGTGACATTCCTACCTATGTTTCTCTACCTGTCCCGAGAGCAAACAGTCCTTCCCTGCTCCCCCGGATAACAATACAAAATCGAGGGGAAACTGAGGCACATATAGACTCCCTAAAAATATGACAGAAAATGTCCCCTTCCCCACAGCCATGTACAATCACGTCTGCTTCCTGAATAGAATCATTCTTATAAGAATAATAACAAACATGTGGAAGAGACAATGCCCTTCCAGGTTGTATTTTGGAGGGACGAACAGTCTTGCTAAAATGTAGGAAACCTTCACATTTTCAAAAAGAACAGGAGTACTTGTGGCACCTTAGAGACTTACAAATTTATTTCAGCATAAGCTTTCATAGGCTACAGCCCACTTCATTGAATGCATAAAATGGAACAGCCAGTAGTAAGATATATATATACACACACAGAGAACCTGAAAAATTGAGGTTGCCATGCCAATTCTAAGAGGCTATTTAATTAAGATGAGCTATTATCAGCAGGAGAAAAAAAATGCTCATCTTAATTAAATAGCCTCTTCTAACTGGCATGGTGCCTTCCATCTTTTCATGTTCTCTGTGTGTATATATATGTTACTACTGTCTGTTCCATTCTATGCACCTGATGAAGTGGGCTATAGCCTATGAAAGTTTATGCTGAAATATATGTGTTAGTCTCTAAGGTGCCACAAGTACTCCTGGTTTTTTTGCAGATACAGATTAACATGGCTGCTACTCTGAAACTTTCACATTTGCAATACCCACACCCCACCTCCTAGCTCCAAAGAATGATGTCACCCTGTGGTTCCCGCTTGCTGCTTTTCTGCGCAGAGCTATTCTTGCATCAGTAACGTTCTGTTCCACCTGCTCCAGGGCATTACAGAATTGCACCCGCTTGAACGTGGTGATTGCAAAATAAGAAGGGAAAATGCCTGCCTTGGCTCTTGTGTGCCCGTGCCCCCCTGTGCAAAGTGTTCCCAGTCTGAGCGAGTCGCTATCTCACAGGAGCTTTGCACGGGGGTGAGCAATGGCACAACGTGCCAGGCAGGAGAGAATCAGACTGGGAGGGATGCACTTCAGAGCAGAATCCCAATTGCTTAACTGGGAACCTTGCCAACAGATGTACTTCCATCCAATCCCTACAGCCTAATGTGCCCGTCATCGAATCCCAATAGCCCAGCCCTCTACAGACTCGTTAGAAATTCTATTGATACACCCTAACGAGGAGAACAACGCAAAACACTCCCGGCCCCACTTTGGGTCTCACACTCCAGTTGCCAAAGGACGTTTGATATTTCTGTGGGGTCACATCCTGACATCCAGGGACTGGCTTTTTCTTACGTGTCCGCACAGCGCCTAGGGCAGTGGGGCCCTGATCCCTGGTATGGGCCCCTTTAGGCCCAAGCCCTAATCATTCCTCATGGTGCTTCACGCTGTCTTCTGGAGTGTGGCACAGAACAGCGTGACTCTGCTGTTCCCTTTGTGTCAAGGAATGACTGGTCCCGTCCCCCACAGCCCAGGGATCCTTACCAAAGGGGTGAGAATGTCCCTGGCAGAACGTCAGTCACGTCAGGGCCTGGCTGTGAGTTCCAGACAGTGACGCTACTTTATAAACCCTGCTGGGGCCAGAGGCGTCTCCCAGCTCCGAACCGAGAAGCGGCATCTCCCAGGGGCATTTCACCAGGCTACCTCTCCCTCCAGTCACAGTCCTCACCCCACCTGGCCCTGCCGAATGCCAGACAGCTGCCCCTGACCAAAAGTTTCGTACAAACCACTCACCAGGATCCTGGCCCAGCCGCGCAGGAGGAATCTTTGCCTGTGACCCAGCTGGGGAACTGCTGGCGGCGGGGAATCGTCACTGACCGGAGCTGAGTACAGGGATATTTATACTGCTGCCCTGGGAATCGGCGCGGGGCTCCGAGCCAGCAGGGAGCCCCGGGGACCTGGCCTCTGGGACTCAGGTGGTGAAGAGCAGCAGGAATTTAACCCTTCGCTTCTCGGTGCATTTTTCCACCTTAGCATTATTTGCATCATAATCCTATAGTCCGAGGCACTGTCTCATTGAACAGGGATCCCAGTCCCGCATCGGATGGGGCTGCACAGTGACCCAGGAGGTCCCTCCACACCTGCCCCACAGGCAGGGATGATCGGGCCGGGTTTGTCCTCCGCCCCAGAACAGAGCCCGGGGATCTCTGCAATGGGGCTCTGGCTGGGGAAGGGTGTCCAGGCCGGAGCTGCTCAGTCAGCGCCGAGAGCCCCGTCCTGCAGCCCCTGGGCAAGGGGATCAAAGTGGGAGCGATGTAGACCCGCTCTGCACAGCTGCACGTGAGGAGGCAAGTTAGGGTGACCAGACAGCAAGTGTGAAAAATCGGGACAGAGGGAGCGGATAATAGGATCCTAGATAAGAGAAAGACTCCCAAAGCGGGACTGTCGCTATAAAATTGGACACCCTAAGGCAAGTCGCCAGGCAGGGCAGTATCAGGCCCCCTGCACTGTGTGTGACCTATCACAGCCGTTCCTGCCTGTAGCCCGTTGCCGCAGCGATCTGCTGTTTCAGTGAGTCTCAAACTCGCCTGCACCCACAGCTCCAGAGGAACATGGGTGATAAAGGGTTAATCCTTGTGGGAATTCCAGTTGCGGTCTTTCTGGAACACGGCAGTGGGTTTATTGGGCCCGCTGGTTCCTGGGGCTACAGGTCCACCCCGAGAACTCAGCGGAGCCCTATGCGGGGGTTGGAACGGAGTCTGCTGGGATTTCGACAGAGCAAGCAGCCACTTCCATCGCACGCTGCAGGGAGGCTGAAATCCAAGGAGAAGAGACTGCAGTCCTGTGCTCGGAGCTAAGACTCCTGGGTTCAGCTGGTCTCAACCAGCTTCCCAGCAGGCCTGGCGCTCTGTGAGGCCAATCTGTATTTCTCAAGACTTAGGGACTCATCGGGTGGCCGTGATACATCGAAGTGAATCAATGGATCGCTCATTCCCGGCTCTGCTGCAGTGCAATTTCAGGCGAGACCCTTAAAACCTCGGTTTGCCAAGCAGTGGAATTGGCGGGCTCCGCCTTGTCCATGAGGAGTTTTACCGGCAGCGTTGTTGTAGCTGCGTCAGTCCCTGGACATCACAGAGACAGGACAGGGGAGGTGCTAGCTTCTACGGGACCAACTTCAGCTGGTGAGCTGGTCTCCCTCCCCGGCTTGTCTCTCCCACAGCAGCGCTGCAAGGAAAGGCCTCTAGAAAGGCCTTGATCCGCAGGACACTTAAGCACCTGTTTACTTTACGCATAAGTTAACACCATCCCGATTCAGTAAAGCACTTAAGGACGCACTCAGCTTTGAAGATGATAGGTCTGGCTACATGGCAATTAAAAACCCAGGCCTGGCCCCAGCCAGCTGACTCAGGCTCCAGGACCCAGAGCCCAGCTGTCTACACCCCTTAGCCCGAGCCCTGGGAGCCTGAATCAGCTGGCACGGGCCAGCTGAGGGTGTCTAATTGTCATGTAGCCATACTTGAGGGGTCTTAAGCGTGTGCTTAGATCAGGGGGGCCAACCTGCGGCTCCAGAGCCAGGTGCGGCTCTTCAGAAGTTAATAGGTGGCTCCTTGTACAGGCACCGACTCCGGGGCTGGAGCTACAGGTGCCAACTTTCCAATGTGCCGGGGTGGGGGGTGCTCCCTGCTCAACCCCTGGCTCTGCCCCAGGCCTTGCCCCCACTCCACTAGGGTTACCATATTTTGCCAATCAAAAAAGAGGACGGGGGGTGTGGCCTGGCCCCGCCACCTCCCTCCCACTTCCCTCCACACACTTCCCGCCCCTCCCCCCCCCAAAACTCCAACTCCCCCACGCCGCTCCTTGTCCCCTGACTGCCCCCTCCTGGGACCCCTGCTCCTAACTGTTCCCCAGAACCCCACCCCCTACCTAAGCCTCCCTGTTCCTTGCCCCCTGACTGCCCCCCCAGAACCCCTGATCCATCTAACCCCCCAACTCCCTGTCCCTTGACTGGCCCCTCCAGAAATTCTCTGCCCCTTCTCTAACCCCTGCTCCTCCCCTCCGCCTTATTGTGCAGCTCAAAACAGCATGTGGGCTCCCCGCTCAGCCCAACACGTCCCCCCAGACGCTACTTTTAGCCAGAAAAGCCAGACATGCCCGGGAGAATCCAGACGAATGGTAACCCTAACTCCACCCCTTCCCGCCCCCTTCCCTGAGCCTGATGCATCTTTGCTCCTCCCCCTCCCTCTCAGAGCCTCCTGCACACCACGAAACAGCTGATCAAGAGGTGCGGGGAGGGCAGGGGAGATGCTGATCGGCAGAGCTGTCGGTGGGTGGGAGGCGCTGTGGGGCAGGAACTGATGGGGCAAGGGCTACTGATGTACTACTGTGGCTCTTTGGCAGCGTCCATTGGTTCTCCTTCTCAGGTTACATTTGGCCACCCCTGGCACAGATGGATGTAAGCACGTATCCAAGCTCAGACTTGGCTTAACTGCTTCACCAGGTCAGGGTCTAAGTGCAAACAACCACCCAAGGACCCACTGTAAAGTCCACGGAAGTCACCAGAAGTGTTTCTATGGACTTAATGGACTCTGGCCCAGGACCCCAATCCCACTGGCATTTCACTCAGCTCCTCTCCTGCCTGGCTGGCTTCTGAGTGAGCCGGGCAGGAAGGCCAACTTCAGGGGAAAGCCCCGGTGTGCGATACGCGAACCAGACTCATCACAGACTCATGGACTCCTAGACTTTAAGGTCAGAAGGGACCATTATGATTATCCAGTCTGACCTCCTGCACAACGCAGGCCACAGCATCTCACCCACCCACTCCTGTAATAAACCCCTCACCTACAGCTGAGCTATTGAAGTCCTCAGATCATGGTATAAAGATTTCAAGGTGCAGAGAATCCTCCAGCAAGTGAATCGCGTCCCATGCTGCAGAGGAAAGTGAAAACCCTCCAGGGCCTCTGCCAATCTGCCCTGGAGGAAAATTCCTTCCCGATCCCAAACATGGTGATCAGCTGAACCCTGAGCATAGGGGCAAGACTCACCAGCCAGACACCCAGGAAAGAATTCTCTGTAGTATTCAGATCCCACCCATTTAACATCCCATCACAGGCCACTGGGCATATTTACTGCTAAGAGCCAACAATCAATTAATTGCCAAAATTATGTTATCTCATCATACCGTCCCCTCCATAAACTTATCAAGCTTAATCTTGAAGTCCAGTAAGTCTTTTGCCCCCACTGATCCTCTTGGAAGGCTCTTCTAGAACTTCACTGACATATTGGCTTGGGAGGAAGGATAGCTCAGTGGTTTGAGCATTGGCCTACTAAGTTTAGGATTCTGAGTTCAGCCCTTGAGAGGGGGCATTTAAGGATCTGGGGCAAAAAAATAAATGTGTTAGAAAACCAGCAGGAGTCTCAAACAGCCCTTCTTTTCAGAAAGATCTTTCCTTTCTGTAAGGGAGCTGGGAACGCTGTGCTTTCCCAAGGAGCAACCAGGCAATTCAGCTCACATTTTAACTAAGCTCCGAGTATAAATCTGCCTAAGGAGCTGACGAATGTCGCATGAGGTACGAGTCGAACGGGCAGGCGCTAGGGAGCTGGTGACTGATTGACCAACTGCTTCTTTTCCTCTCTTTCCCAACTGGACACAGGCTGTGCGAAAACCTGCCCAAGGCTGCTCAGTCACCCCTCAGTGCAGGGTTACAGCCAGGGCTGGAAAACGCTTCCGCTGCCTTTGCAGGATGGCTGCAAGTCTGACAAAGACCGGCTTGATTTCGAGGGGTACAGCGTGCGTTTGTTCTGGGGATCAGCGCTGTCCTTCTCAAACTGGGCTACAGAGACCCCATCGCCTAAGTCCTCTAAGGGACAGCAGGCTGATCTTTTCAAGCCCTCAAACACCAGGAGCTGCTACTGAGTGCAGTGGGACCACTCCTGTAAGTGAAGTGACTCTTATGCTCAGGTATTAGCAGGCCAAGAGTGTCTGATTTGTTGCCTGCACGCCCCCATCTGTCTGTCTGCACCTCTTATCTTATCCTTCTTGTCCTGTGTTTGTACATCACAACAGGGACCTGGCCCATGACTGGGATTCCTTGGCGTGAGGGTGATACAAATAGATCACAATCATTAATAAAGCAAGACACACCAGGCAGGGATAGCAAACAAGCCCCCCCGCTTCAACAAGGAGTGTAACCATGCACTGAACGTTAAATGCATGGGCAGTCCCGTGTGCTCGCTGTGAGTCATGTGGGGATGGACCGGGCTGACTCGGGACCCAGAGGAAGGAATGGAGAGGAAGAGACGGAGAATGGGAGGCAGGGGAGTAACAGTGTTAGGAGCCGTGAGTAACACACATGCGATGTATAAACAAATACACATTGTGTAGTAGAAAGAGAGGCTGAAACGCAGGCCCGGTGCAAGGCCTGAGGCCTAAACCCCAGCCAGCAAAAGTTAGGCTGCAAACAACAATCAGGCCCTGTCAAAAGCAGATGCTTCCCTAACCCCCGCCAGTCCGTGGCCAGTCCACGGATTTGGCACTACCATTGCTAAAACACGCTGAACAGTCCAGGACAAGAACACTCCAGCCTCGCCCGTGACAAAAGAGAAGGAAGAGCAATCTCTTGTCTGGGACGTCAGGAGTGAAAGTACAAAGACGGGGTGAACAGGGCAGTTTCTGCATTTCGCAGGGCCTGACCATTGCTCAGGGCGTAACTTTCGCTGACTTTGGTTCCAGCCTAAGGCCTTGCCCCTGGTCCATGCTTCTGGCTCTCTCCTACTATTACAGTCAGAAACTGATTATTATTAGAGCTAGTCAAAACTCTTTAAAGAAAAAAGAATTCCACCCAAAGTGACCTTTTTTCTCCCTCTTTGTAGGTGTTCATCAAACGGCTGCTGAGAACCCCCTGGAAATGGGTTTCTCCACCTTTTGTTCTTGGAAAATAAAATACATTTTTGAGGAGGCAGCTTTAATTTTTTCTTCATATCACTTTATTTGCTTCTGATGCAGGAAACCCCTTTTACAGAGGACGCTTTGAGCCCCAGTGTGGTAATGGCTGTTGAGCGCGTATCCTGGGCAGAGTGACACAACCCGGGATGAAATAAATTAAACCGGGGCTTGAACGATGGACAGCCTTCGGATCAGAAATCAGGACTTTCTTTTGGGGGGGGTTGGTTTTCGCTTGTTAAGTGACAGCCGGGCTGGGACCCCACGAGCCTGTTCGTTGTCGCATCAGCATCTTCTCTCGCCGCTAGCAGAGCTGGTGAATTTGCGCGGTGGCTAGGGAAGCCCGTGGCAGTCAGTGGCTCCAGCGGCTTGTCAGAGATCTGGGGCTTGTGGAGGATTTGCTCCAGCGAGGGCCTCTAGCATCTGCTGAACCGTGAACTCCTGGTGTGGCGCGGCCGAGGCTGCGGGTGACACTTCCTTGAGCCCAGCGCTAGAGGGCGCTCTCCCCGCCGAGTCCGCAGCGTGCCCCGACCCCGCTAAAGGGGACAGGAACTGCAGCGGGATGCCGGGTTCTCCCATTGCCAGTGCCTGCAGCCTCTCTTGAATCTGGGCCAGCGCTTCCGGCATGGCCTCCAGCACCTCCGGCTGCCAGATTTGCTGAGGGGAGGCTGGGAGGGGCTGCGTCGGTGGCTTCCCAGCGGTCGGGGGGCTCTGTGGCAGCACTGTGGTCCCCAGGTCGGGGGTCTGCCACACGATCCTCTCACTGGGCCTGCCCAAGATGTTCTGCACCAGCTGTTTGACCGTCTGCTGCAGCAAGCTCTTGATGGTTGTTGAGATGGTGACGCTGCTCCCTGGGTCTGGAGTGGCTCCCGTAGAGCCCCGGGCTGGGCAGTCGCTAATGCTAGGGCCGCAGCCCAGGCTTCCGCTGCTGCTGGAGTTACTGGGGGAGCTGGATGGCGACGTACGAGCTGGGGGAGAAGGAGCTCTTTTTCTTGTACTCAGAGGGGTTTGGCTGCTGATGAGGGATGGGTTGCCCCTCAGAGAAGCAAACGAATTCCCCGCCGCCTGCAACTGTGCTTCCGTCAGCGTTAAATCCGGGTGATCCCTGCCTCCCCCCAGCATACCGGCCAGGAAGCTCAAGGCCTGGCTGGGGTCCTTCATGATTTCCCGCACGGTGGCCGGGCTCCGAGCCAACTCCAGCGTGAGCCGCAGCATGTCGGGCGTGTTCAGGAAGTGGCCCATCTCTGGGGCGTTCTGGATCACTTGCTGCTTCAGAGGGTTGTCCATGGTCAGCTCGGTCATCAGGTTGGGGTTGGAGAGCCGGCTCTGGATGAAGGGGTTCTCCAGGAGCTGGAACATCATCTCCGGGTTGGACGTGAGCTGGCTCTGGAACTCGGAGAAGTTGGCCGTGTTCAGGCCGAGGTGGCTGATGAGCTCCTGCAGGCCGGCCGTGCCGAAGGCCACGCTGCCGGCGGACCCCGGCCGGGAGAGGTTGCCGTTCTCCACCTGGCCGGCGGCCGGCCCCTCCAGGGAGCCGGCGTGCTGATCCGGATACTCCTGGGTTCTCCTTCGCGACTGGATGACGAGGTAGACGGTGGCATCGTCCTGGATGCCGTGCTGGCTCAGGGTCTTGTGATCTTTTAAAATCCGGCCGGCGAATATCAGCACGAGCTGGTCGGTGGGAGAGGAGAAACGAGTGGAGACGCCGGCCTTAAACTCCTCGATGAGACTGTCCTCGGGCACCACGAACTCTTCCTGCTGCCTGGGGGTCTTGACCGTCACCCTGATGAGTCGGGGAGCAGCGGCAGCCTCTAGATCGGCTCCAGGGAATTCTCCACTTCTGACCATGCTTAACAGGACGGTGCCTCAGTGACGGGAGGCAAAGGACGGAGCGTCTTACGCTTCCCCGCTATGGCCCCTTCTAATCATGGGCCTCTGGAGAGGACCGATGGGCACCTCGTCAGGGTCTCCAACCAAGGCCCGGGCTCCCGTGCTGCCCTGCTCCTCTACTGACCTGCAGCAATTGCAGTTGCTGCCCCCATCTCCTGGGTCTTCACTGTGACATCACAGCTGATGTCACAAGTCGCTATGGGACCAGTGGGTGATACCAGCCATTTCCTCTACATTAACTCCCACGCAAGCAACTCGCACTGAGAACCTCAACTGGGCAATTTCCTGCCAAAGGCCCAAATTCTTCCCCGGTGCCATAAGTGGGTGCAACTAGACCGAGGGCAAGGGAGCTGTGTCTTTGTACATCACGGGTGAACTTGGCCCCAAATCCGTAATAATCTTAGTGCTAATAAGAAATAGTTCTGCGATCCTTACTCAGTCTTTACTTGGGCAGCTTCTGTGGTGAGGGAATGAGAGTTTCTCTGTCATCCATCACTTTTACCCACCACAGATTCAAATGTCATTCTGGGCTGGGTTAAATCCGGTTGAAGTTGCGGGAGTGTAGCAGCCGCCTTTCATTCAGGACAAATGGGAAGAAGAGATTAAGCTCCTTTATTAACCAGGGATCTGAAACAATAGAAACCACCATCCATCACACAGGCTAGGCATGAGCAGAGGCTGAACTGTGTGGCCCAGTGGGTTTCCCTGGGGACTGATACATCAGAGGGTGTCTGGGTGTCTCTCAGGCCAGGTTTACACTGCCCACCGGATCGGTTTGGTAGTGTTCGATCTATTGGGGAGCGATTGATCACGTCTAGTGTAGACGCAATTAATCAGTTCCTGAGCGTTCTCCCCGTCGACTCCGGAACTCCACTGACATGAGAGGTGGAAGCGGAGTTGATGAGAGAGCGGCCGCAGTCGACTCACCGCCGTGAGGACGTCCAGGTAAGTCGACCTAAGATACATCGACTTCAGCTACGCTATTCACATAGCTGAAGTTGCGTATCTTAGATCGAACCCGCACTCCCCCCAACCCGCACCCCAATGTAGACGTGTCCAGAGAGAGACTCTGCAGCAGGGCCAGCGAATCTGGGAAAGAAGAAAGGAAGGAAGCACCAAATGGCCACTGATGCGTGGGTGGAGTGGCCCTGAGAAAGGACAGAGAGCTTTTTGGCAGACTGCTAGCAGATAGAGGCTTGGAGCTGCAAACAAGGAAACTATCTATCTCCTGTTGCTTAATTCCTCCTGTAGTCAAGGCACCAGGACTTTGTACCTTCTGGGTCAGTAAACAGGCTTCCATCAAACAAACGTGTGATTGCATTCCCAGTTTTGCCTCCTAACAGAATCAAGCCCAAACTTTGTCCAACCAGTTAGGCCAAAAGGGGTGACAACACAAATAAAGCTTTACTGGCCCCGACAAGGGAACGAGAGGGTCTTACAAAAAGCCAGGACCCAAACTTTACAGCCACTTAGCAGCTGTAGACAGCCAGACTCTCAAGTGGTGTTCGTCAGCAGAGCTCCATTGAGACTGTTCAAGGGGAGAGGATGAGACAAGGGATGGACGAATGTTTCCCAAAAACCCTTAGCATACTTCTTGGAGAGCTTCCCGTCTCTAAATCCCTCAGCTCCTTCTCCATGCTGCATGTCCCTGCTGAAACTCCTTGTGCGATCTTCACAATTAGCACAGCCATGGCCTATAAGCCAATGTATTGTCCTGTTCCTATCAAAACAGATCCCCGGGCTTATAAAACAGACAGCACCCAGACAGCCTGGCCCCTAGGGAGTCCAACCCAGCTGCCCAAGCAAACTCCCCAAACCTGTAGCGACTGCCACAACTCCCCCAAGAGGAGGAACTAGATGAGGCCTTGAGGGGTTGATCAGAGAAGGAAGCTTGTTGAGGGTTATTCTGTGCCTTCCTGCCCCACGGTTAAGCTGCACTGACGTCTGTCAGTCTCTGAGCAGGAGGCTGCCACAGTTCATTGTGATTTGCCCCACTTCAATCCTGAGGGGCGCCCTCCTAGGGCATCCGTCTTAGAGCGTCTTTCTCAGGAGCCCCACGGGAGTCTCTAAAATAACGCGGAGGATGTGGGTCAATTCCTGGCTCTGCCACCAACTCCCTGTGTGGCCTTGAGCGAGACCCAGAACCTTGTTTCCCCTTCTATAAACAGGGGGATAAAATGCTGACCTACCTCACCGGGTCCCAGAAAAAAGCCTCTTAGTGCCACAGCTGCCACGTCACAGGAGTGACCAGGGCAGCGAGGCCTGGGGTGGGGTAGAGCTGTCATTCAGATAAGTTCCCCCTCCTGCTCAGCAGCTCCCCAAATCCCTCTTGGGGATTGGGTTTGATTCTCCCCCGCCAAATCCGACTCCTATTTCCCATCGGGCTCACGTTCCTCCCCCTTCCCTTGCAATAGGTTCTAGAGCTTTTCTCCCGAGCCAAGCCAGGGTCAGAGCCCAGATGGACATCACTGGAAATGGCAAGGGACTGGATTTCTGTCAGTAATTGTCCATATCACCATACATACGCCGAACCGCACCAAAAACCCAGTTCCTTTGATAGTCATCGAAACTGGCAGCCAGGCAAGAAAAATGCTGCTTGAGAACATATGAGAGTTCAATTTAAGGAGGTTTCCTGTGTATATTTTCACACATGATGTTGACAGTTTGGGTTTGAATGGCTATAAAGATTTACTAGTTGAATCTCATTCTCATTGAGTAATTATTGTCTGAACCCCTCTCATCATTTCTCACAACTGTGAACATTTACATTCGTGAAAATCAAAAAGAAAAATGCTTCGAACCTGTCATTTTGCACAACTGTGAAAATTTCAGTCAATAAAAATAGAAAAAAACAGGGTCAATATTTATTTTTAAGCACTATTTGCTGGAACGATCCATATAAAGAATCCCATTCTGCCAAGTGTAAACATCATCCCTCCTGTGCTCTCACATAGCAGCGTCAAGGCCCCGGTGCCCACGTGAAACCTGGATGAGCTCTGGTTTTAAACTGAGTCTGGATCTTAACATGAGTGATAGCCCCAGAGCTTGTGACCAAAAAGAATGAGATCCCAAAGAAGAGGGACTAGTGACCCTGGAAATACCAGTGTTATTTCATTGAAGGTTTGGGTTAAAGTAGTAGTAACAAAGAAAACAAGGTGAGTTGGACACCAGCTGCGGTAAATATTCGGTTTCTTTAGTTTATTATAAAGAAATGCAGTTTAGAATGAAATATGGGAAAATGAGACAAGAAGGAAACCTTGAGAAGAAAGGGGCCCACCCACGAATCTTGCCCTAACCAGACCTGAATGCAAGGTTCACCCCTAAAACTCCCTCACCTGGCTTCAGCTAAGGTCCAGTAACTGGCAGTGACACCTCTTATGTGCTATAGTGTATAAAAAGCCAGGAGTGTTAGGAGTTCTTTGTCAAATCTTTTCCTTAGCCCTCTGGAGAGCACCATGGTGGCGAGGTACTTCCCGGGCTTGATCCTGTTGGTATAACTGTATGCTGGTGGGTACAGACTATAGGTGCATATGTTTATGTTTGCATGTTGGGTATAATTATCAACAAGTAGCCTTTGAATTACATAAAGGAATGTTTGTGTGAACGTTCATCTGTGGTAAACCTTAATAAATGTAGTAGGAAAATAAGCCTCAACATCTCCTCTGGTATATCTTTGTCTTTGCAAAGAGTCTCAAATGGGCCTAGTCTAGAAACACACGTTCCATTGGCTTACAATAGCCTGGACTTCCAATGGAGCTGCGGCTCCTCAGTCACTTAGGGGCTTGTGAAAATCCCATCCCTAGGGAATCAAGTGCTTTTCACCTCTGCTTGGCCCAGGAAGAGGGAGGACCAAGAAGGGGCTGGGCTGTCATTTGAGCAGCTCTGAGCCCCTTATTGTAATGCTCCAGGGGTCTGCAGGCAGCCATCTCAGTGCTGACAGAGCTGCCGCCATCTTGTGTTTTCCCTTCTCCGTGAGGCAATCATGCCTGGCCCCTCCGTTCCTGCACCCCAGAGCAGCTTCATTACGGGCCACATCTAGCCCCTTCCCAGCCCAGTTCCCATCTCACCAGAGCCGCCGGGCATCGCACAAAGAGTTTATCAGCATCGGGGAAAGGAACCTTCCCTTCAGAGTCACTGCCGTGCTCTCCTTACTTGGGGGTCAGGGGGAAACTGATGGCAGTAGATCTGTGAAGTGGCATGTCCGCAGCCTTGCCCCGTAACCCTGATGCAGAGAGACCCTGCCCATGGCACATCTGGGTACAGACACCTAGCACCAGATCTCTGAACCATGCCTCCAATAGAATGGAACTGGACTCACCCCCAATAGGCCCTTTCTGCCCTGCAAGGGGATGGGCCAGGATGTCTTTAGATCAGCAGAGGTTTCCGTAGATCTAGCCCAGAGGGCACTGGAACAATTGGGGGCATTCGTGATGTAAACATAAACTCAAGCCACGTTCACTCTTCATAGATTCCATGGGCTTGATTAGCTCTTGTCCTGCTCCTAGTAATTAATTTGCTCCTCGGCAGAGTGTGTGTGAAACATTGTCCCCAGTGCTTCACACCTATTTTGCACACAGTAACAAGACCTGCTACAAAGGAGGTCGGCAGCATTATCCCCGCTTTACCGATGAGGAAACAGAGCCACAGAGTGGGGAAATGACTTGCCCAAGATCACCCAGCCAGCCTGAAGCAGACCAGTCTCCTGAATCCATCAAAAAAAGATATCAAATTAGTTTGACAGGCTCTAGTTTCCATTAACTCATGTTGATGGGTATTTTTATTAATCAAATCCATTATCGCTCACTCCATTATCTTTCCCAGGATCAATATCGGACTGACAGGCCTATAATGACCTGAGTCATCCCCTTTGCTTTTTTTAAAAAAATTGGCACAACATTTGCTTTTTTCCAGTCTTCTGGAACGTCCCAACATTAATGGTCCACTGAGCACCTGAGACAGCTCTTCTAAAACTCTTGGATACATTTTCTCTACACCTACTCATTTAAAAATGTCCGACTTTAGTAGCTGCTGTATAACATCCTCCAGTGATACTAATGGAATGGAAACAGTGTTGTCATCATAGAATATCACAGAATATCAGGGTTGGAAGGGACCTCAGGTTATATCATATGATATAGCTGTTATTCATATCCTAGCAACACCTGAGGACTCCAATCAGAGATCAGAGCCTTACTGTTAACACAAAGACTGCTTGCACCACAGAGCGCTGAGTAAGATTAAGACACTGCACAACAGGTGAATACAGACTAGTGGAAGGGAAGGGGCGGACAGACTAACAGTAGTAACAGGTGTGTTTATATAAGATCACAGTCACAGAGATCTTGACAGTCCTCACTGGTTGCTGAATGTTCTGCATTTGATCTGTGCTGGAAGGGACCATATGATGGGTCATCTGAGTGATAGGAAGAAAACACCATAGGAGGAACCTCCAGTGATGAAAAGACCAGATGAGCCAGGCTCCCATCTCCTGAAAACCCTCCTTCAAAGCAATCTGGTTTCATTTCGAAGGAACCCGCCGGTGACTTTCATTGCTCAGGTCTCGGCACTGAGGCGGCACTCATCACCAATTGCTCGTTCCCAGTCCGCATCTCTCGCCATTGTGTGCAGGTCAACATCCCCTCCCCCAGCAGAAGCAGTGAAATCCCCAGGCCTGGGAGACCATGCGGGTCACTCGGTCCCGGATTTGTCTCGTTCTCACCCCATAGACGATGGGGTTTAGCGTGGGGGGGACAATCACATAGAGATTGGCCAGGAGGATGTGAATGTGTCCAGGGATACTGGGGCCAAACCGGTGAGTGAGGAAGGAGAAGAAGGCCGGCGTGTAGAACATCAGGATGACACAGAAGTGGGAGCCGCAGGTGCTGAGGGCCTTGAGCCGGGCGTCCTTGGACGGGAGCCGGAAGACGGTCCTGAGGATCAGCCCATAAGACACAGCGATGAGCATGACATCCAACCCGGACGACAGCAGAGTGGTGGTGAACCCGTACCAGATGTTGGCCGTTATATCAGCGCAGGCCAGCCGGGCTATGCCCATGTGCTCGCAGTACGTGTGAGGCATAATGGTGTGTCCACAATACGGTAGCCTCTTCAGGAGGAAAACAGGGGGAAACATTATACACAACCCTCTGACAACAGCTGTCACGGCTATTTTCCCTATCACGGAGTGTGTGAGGATAGTCGGGTATCTCAGGGGATAGCAGATGGCAACGTACCGGTCAAACGCCATGGCCAGCAAAACGGTCGATTCCGCGATGAAACTGAAATGAGTAAAGAACATCTGGGTGATGCAGGCATCAAAAGAAATTTCCTTGGCGCTAAACCAGAAGATGGCCAGCATCTTGGGCACGGTGGTCGTTGATAACATTAGATCTGCGACTGCCAGCATGGCGAGGAAAAGGTACATGGGTTCGTGGAGGATGCGCTCTGTGATGATGATAAAGAGTAAAACCGAGTTGGCGAAGAGCGCAACAACGTACATCAGGCAGACAGGGACGGAAATCCAGATCTGAGACTCTTCCATGCCCGGGATGCCGGTCAGGATGAACGTTATAGGATCAAAGCTGCTTTGGTTGAGTGTCGGCATGGTGGGCCCCTGTGTTTGACCTCGCACTGGCTCTGTAGGGAAAGACAAACGCAGAAATAACTCCTCTGCTTAGCTAGGGTTCGCACAGCTGATTTGGACCGGACATAGCACCGCCCTTTACAAACGTCTGGTTCTGGAATGACTCCAGTGAGAAGATGTTTGCAAAGCAGGGACTTGATTCATGAAGGAATCTCCCTCTTTTGAAATGGACTCAAGTAGTAAAATTACTAACCAGCTAGTTCTCTGCCATTCACCCTCTTGAATGTTATTTCTAAGGGGTTTCTTCTCTGGTTGCGTAGTTTTCATGGGCTGGATCCTTTCTGCCTTTGGGTTAAAATATTGCTCCCCTTCACCGTAGTCTCTGTGCACTCAGATCCTACAAACAACTACACATGGGAGTAACTCTGTTCCCAAGTAGCTCCGCTGAAGCCAACGGAACTGCTCACGCTACATACAACTCATCAGTGTAAAGTTACCCCCATGCATCACGGTTCATAGGACCGTGCCCTTGCTTAGCAAGGACGACTGGGCCAGTGTTTTCCGGCCTTTTCAGGCTTTCGTATCCTCCTTACACATCCGAAAAGGGTCTCCATGCTGACGATGATAGGCTTGTATAATATAGAGCCTACTACAGCTAAGCCAGCTGGCCTCCCCTTTTGGGAGCCCCCGGGAAGGGGTTCATGACTCACTGGAGAAACACTAAGCAAATGTCTCGGTCTCTGCACTGGCACACAGGAAACTTGGATTCAATTCTCAACTCAACTGTCCTGAGTGAGGCATTTAATCTGCCTGTGCCTCAGCTACTCATCTGTGAAATGGGGACAGTACTTCCTGCCTTCCAGGCACGGGGTGAGGCTAACAGCCCATTCTCCACCTCGACTACAAGAACGAGGGCCAGGGAAGTGTCTAGAGAGCGACATTCCTTTCTGGCTGGCTAACAGCCAACAGCACAGACTACAAGTGAGCCAGACGTGGTGTCGGGTAAATGAGGTCATGCTAAACGCACAGGCAAGGCTGTCCCATCACAGGCCGGACAAGGTGTTTCCTTGTTCTTTGGTTTGCTTTTCAGCAGGTTTTTCAAATGCCACAAAGTGCATGGGGCCACCGGGACCTGAATGCGGTGGGATGGGGATGTCCAGATAAGCATTCAAGCCCTTTGTTTGCTATTGCTCTTCCCCATGTCCCAGCAAGGACATCCAGGCTTGGTGTTAAAGCATAAGAACAGCCAAATGGGATCAGAGCAACAGCCCCTCTAGCCCAGCATCCTGTCTTCCGACAGGGCCGGTGCCACGTGCTTCACAGGGAATGAACAGAACAGGCCAATTAGTGAGTGATCCATCCCTGCCATCCAGTACCAGCTTCTGGCAGTCAGAGGTTTAGGGACAGCCTGAGCACGGGGTTATTTCTCTAACCATGCTACCTGATAGCCATTGATGGACCCGTCCTCCTGGAACTTATCTCATTCTTTTTTGATCCCTGTTATACTTCTGATCTGCACAACATCCCCTGGCGAGGTGTTCCACAGGTCAACTGTGGGTTGGGCGAAGAAATCCTTCCTTTGGTTTATTTGAAACCTGCAGCCTATTTAGCTGTTCCATACCCCTAGTCATTTTTATAGCCCATCTCTGTACCTTTGCAATCTAATATATGTTTTTGAGATGGGGTGCTAAAAACTGCACATAGTATTCAAGGTATGGGGGAACCATGGTTTCATGCAGTGGCATTATGATATGGGGGGAGGCGGAGGGAGTATACATTTAGTTTGAGCCTCTATTACGGTATTTTTAAAGAGTTTCCATGCAGCTGGCAGGAATTTCACTCTTGCCACTATTCCTTTTCGTGTGTATGTAACTAGCTTCCCCATTTGTGTTTAGTTCACCTTTTGGAAGTAAACACAACTGTGGTACATTTCTTTGGTATTTTCTGCCCTATAAGCTGTTCATTTAGTTATATCATGGTTGTTATTACCAAGTAGTTCAGCGATATTCACCCCATGGACCAGATCCTGCGTGCCACTTAGACCTCAGTCAAGAGTTGCTTTGGTGGGTTCCGAGACTAGCTGTTCCAGGAAGCCGTCATTGGTGGTGTCTCGAAACTTTATCTCTGCATCCCGTCCTGACCCAGTCAAGGAGGGGGTAGCTGAAATCCCCCGTTGTTTTTGTAACCTTTTATTCTGAGCATTTCACAATGACCATCACCATCCTGGTCAGCGCATCAGTAGAATATTCCCACCACTATACTCTTCTTATTCAGGCGTGGGATTTCTAGCCATAGAGTCTGATTCATTTAAGATTTTTACTCTATTTGACTTTCTGCTTTCTTTCACACATAGTACCACTCCCCCACCAGCATGACCTACTCTGTCAACCTTATACGTTTTGTACCCTGGTATTACCATGTCCCATATATGATCATTGCTCCACCAAGTTTCTGTGATGCCTGTTATACTAAGATCCACATTTAATATCTGGTGCTGACGTTCACCCACCTTAGTATTTAGACTTCTAGGATTTCTACACAAGCACTTATAAAATCTGTCGGTATTTAATGGTCTGACTCCATGTGCTGGAACTGGTCACTCTTTTTCAGGGACTGTTTCTCTTCAGTTTCTGCCTGTATTTCATCAACTTCTATCTTCTCTTCTTCACTGGGACATAGAGAGTCCCCATGAGTAGATCCACCCTTACAGGATGTCTCTGTCCAAATCCCGTGCTCCTCCGCACCTCTTGGCTTTCCCAAGCCTTTAGCTTAAAAACTTTTTTACGGCCTTTTTAATTTTACACGCCAGCCATTTCGTTCCATTTTGGTTTAGGAGGAGCCCATCCTTCCTGTGTAGGCTCCCCCTTTCCCAAAAGGTTCCCTAGGTCCTAATACATCTAAACTCCTCCTCCCTACACCATGATCTCATCCACTCATTGAGACTCTGCAGCTCTGCCTGTTTAATGGGCCCTGTGCGTGGAACTGGAAGCATTTCAGAGAATGCTATCCTGGAGGTCTGGACTTCAACCTCTTACCTATCAGCCTAAATCTGGAACTCCAGGACCTTTCTCTTATCCTTCCCTATGTCACGGGTACTTACATGTACCACAACCACCAGCTCATCCCCAGCACTATACGTAAGTCTGTCTGGATGTCTCATGAGATCCGTAACCTCTTCACCTGGTAGGCAAGTCCCCATGTGGTTCTCCTGATCATCAAAAACCCAGCTAGCTAGATTTCTAATAATCAAACTAAAAATGCATTATGAAGTCACATAGAATCACAGAATATCAGGGTTGGAAGGGACCTCAGGAGGTATCTAGTCCAACCCCCTGTTCAAAGCAGGACCAATCCCAACTAAATCATCCCAGCCAGGGCTTTGTCAAGCCTGACCTTAAAAACCTCTAAGGAAGGAGATTCTACCACCCCCTTAGGTAACCCATTCCAGTGATTCACCACCCTCCTAGTGAAAAAGTTTTTCCTGATATCCAACCTAAACCTCCCCCACTGCAACTTGAGACCATTACTCCTTGTTCTGTCATCTGGTGCCACTGAGAACAGTCTAGATCCATCCTCTTTGGAACCCCCTTTCAGGTAGTAGAAAGCAGCTATCAAATCCCCCCTCAGTCTTCTCTTCTGTAGACTAAACGATCCCAGTTCCCTCAGCCTCTTCTCATGGAGTTTAGAATCATCCAGCACAGGAGGTAGCCAGCTTGCAAACCTCACTGACCTAAGTCCCATCTCACCACCTCTGCACCTAGAAGTGCCTCCTTGGGGAGCCATTTGGCCCAGCTGCAAATTTCCTGCCTTTGAACAGTTTTTAAAATGACGTTGAGCTGCCCCAAACCCCAAACATTTAAAGCAACCGACTCACCAGGCTCCTGTGCTGGCTGGGAAGGACGATCCTGTGCCTGTGATCCAGGCAGGGAGCTGCAGGCGGTGGGGAATCGGCACTGACCGGGTCTGAGATGTGAGGATGTTAATATTGCCTCCTTCTGAATCCCAGCCGTGAGCCCCGGGCAGGCTCTTGGACTTACTGAATCTTAAACTGCCTGGTGCATTAAAGATTAACAGGAACTTACCCCCCCATTTCCTGCTTTCCCATCATTTGCATTACAAGTGGTTTTACTCCTCCAACCTGCATGGGCCTGAGTGGCACTTATGCTGACCACTTAAAGCAAGAACAATCGGTTTGGAGCCAGGCAGGGAAGAGCATTAAGAGCTTCAGAGCTGTGTGTGTGTTTTCAGGGGCTGGTGTCTCTGCTACCTAGGGAACGACTGACCCTTTCGTCTTTGTGAAGGTATTTGCATTCCCAGCAGCACCTCCAAGCACACCAGCTATGTTATGCTGGTGTTGCTTTATGGGGCTGGCCATGGGAAGGTTTCCTGCCACACAGAAGGCTGCATAGTTTCTCTCCACGTTAGCATAAGCTGAATTACATCCACGTTTCTGGTGAAGACCAGAGAGGCCGGAATCTCAGCAATGATTATTTTTGTATAGTGCATTATTATTCAGAGAGCATTTTAAAGGTGAATGACACGGACAAATGACGAGCAATGTCCCAGGGTCCCAAACAATAGCTCTATCTATTTCGTTTGTCCAAGGGAAGGTTAAGAAGTGACCAGATCCTGGGCAACAAGAACCTTCGTGGGCAAGAGATTTCTGATGGTGGCTGTTTGTTCTCCTCGACTCTGGCTCAAACAGAAGTTGTGGGCTTGGCGCAGAAATGGCAAGGTCCTGTTAAGAAAATGATTGTTAGGAAAATGTAACTTAGAATGTTGTAGTATGATTTTAAAATAACCTTAGATTTATAATCTCACTCCCTGTATATGTACTATTGACCCCTAGTTTAACATGCATTTTAAACTTGCATTCACCCTGCCACAGATGTGCAGGCATCATAGTGTCTAAGTACCCCTAAGTGTTTTGAACCTCCTGTTTACCAGACATGTAAATGAAATAGATTAAGACCAACAATGGATGTAATAGCCATTAAGTGTTCCCACCTGTGTAAGTGGATTGAAAGTCCCCCTCCCTTATCAACACAGGGGTATAAAATATCTACACACACATGTATTGAGTTGAGCCAGTTGTTTGGGTGATAACCTCTTCTGACTCCTTATTGCTTGCAATAAATCTTGTTTTTCCAGAAGTCTACTGAGTTATGCCTGTCCTTTGAGGTATATTGGACTGAACTCCAAAGGAAATAAGCAGTTTTTGCAACAGTCCGATCCTATGCAGGAGCTCAGAGTAGATAATCACAGGGGTCATTCTAACATTAAAGTCTATTAATCTCTCCGCCCCCGATCTGAACAGCTGAAATAATATTGATGCTCCTTTTCCTTTAGAATGGCACCTTGCATCCAAGTAACCAAAGCTCAGGGCTAGTGCTGGCCCTAGTTCAGGAAAACGTTCATGTTCACGATAGCTTTTATTCACATGCTCCAATTTAAGCATAAGCTTAAAACACGTCTTGCACAAAAAATGTTGGGAGGAAAAAACTGTTCCTTTTTTGTCAGAAAATTTCAAATATTTGGGGGGAGGAAAGTGTTTTTTTTCCAGTTCCGCTCAGCATCCAGCAATTACCACTGAAAACACCAGCTGCTGGGTGACGGGGCCACTTCTGAAAATGATTCTATGGCCTTCAAGCCCACAAGCATATGCAGGTCTGTCTACACTGCACATAAGCCCAAGGTCTGACTCAGGTTTGAGCCCAAGTCCCGCTTCCATCCACGTGGAAGTCGGTCTCATTTGGGTCAGCAAGCACTCAGGATCCAGGCATTAGGACCTTGCTAGCAGGGTGGGTCAGAGCCCAAGTCCCACCGGGACTCGACTTCAAGCCCTGTCATTTCGTAGTGTGGACACAGGCCAAGCCTCAGGGTATGTCTACACTACCCGCTGGATCGGTGGGTAACGATCGGTCTATTGGGGGTTGATTTATCGCGTCTAGTCTAGGTACAATAAATCGATCCCCGCGCACTCTCCCGTCGACTCTGGAACTCCACCACCACTAGAGGCGCAGGCGGAGTTGACGGGGGAGTGGCAACAGTCGACTCAGTGCCGTGAAGTTACCGCGGTGAGTCGATCTAAGTATGTCGACTTCAGCTACGCTATTCTCATAGCTGAAGTTGCGTATCTTAGGTCGATCTCCCCCGCAGTGTAGACCAGGGCTCAGACTCAAGTCGGAAGGTCTGTGCAGTGCAGGATGGATGTGTTAACACAGCTGTGAAATCTGGGTCCAGCAATTGTATACTTCCCCCATTCCAGCTTAAACCCCATCATTTACGGGGCAAGCGTGGAGCAGATTGTATGTTGGCCCAGAGGAGGATGCTGTAAGAATTCTGCAGCGGGGCTGCTCCTTGACCGATACAGGTAGAACGAGAATTAGGCTCTGTGCCAGGAGGGGCTTCAGAAAGGCGCTTTGCTGGGTCAGCTCTGAAATGTCCCATTGGCTCTGGATTGCGTTCTCTTCCCTGCTGCCACAGACAATGTCGGTACCTACGTGATCAGCCGGGGTTCACACGCGGAATGTGGAATAAGTACCCGCACGTGGGGTTCGCCCCCTGCAGAAGCTGAAGCAGGATTTACGGGATGCAGAGGCTTCGGGCTGGCTTCTGCAGCTGCCCCAGAAGAAGGATGGACTGTGGGGATGTGTGAGAATGGGAAACGCAGGACACAGTTGCAACAGTATGGAGAGAAGAGGGGTCAGAGAAGAGCCATGAGAATGATTAAAGGATTAGAAAACCTGCTTTAGAGTGAAGGATTCAAGGCGCTTCATCTATTTAGCTTCACAAAAAGACTGTCCTTCCTTCCTTCCTTCCTTCCTTCCTTCCCCATTGTCTCCAGCACCCAAGGGAGAGAACAGTGGGAATAGGGGACTGGAGGTGATGAGTGGGGTCAGTAAAGCGTGGTCATAAAGGGCAGTCAGAGGAAGGAAGGGGGCGGGTGGGCTCTGAAAACGGCTGCACCTTCCCTTGAAACTCTGAGACAAGTTTGGACCCACAGGGCCTGAGCAGCCTCACGGAGCCGAGCCCCACTCTGCCAGGGGGGGAAACTGAGGCAGGGAGGGCTTGCGATGGCAGGGTTGCCATGAGGAGCCTGAGACCTGTTGAGGGTGGGGGGCAGGGGGTTGTGGGCACAGCAGTGTGTGTAAGGGGAGGGGAATGCCCACTGACTTGCAGCAGGGGAGTTTCATCACATGGGCTGTGGGGGAGGGAGCGACTGGACTGATTTATTGGGGACAAGGGAGAAGCCCCAGCTCATTTAGTTGATTTTTTCTGGGGAACTAGGAATAATCTCGGGGGGGAGAGAAATATATAGGGGGGCAAGGAAGCAGCCCCAGCCCCACCCCTCACCCTAGGTGCCACCCAGAGGCAGCTCCAGGCACCAGCACAGCAAGCGCGAGCCTGGGGCGGGAAGCCTCAGGGGACGGCCAGAGGTTGCCGTCAGGGCGGCCATCAGGTGGCCTTCAGCAGAGGTCCGCTGGTCCCGCGGGGGCGGAGGTATTTCGGCGGTGGGTGCGATGAAAGCGAGGGACCAGCGGAACTCCTCCCACGGGCGTGCCACCGAAGGCCGCATGACTGCCGCGCTTGGAGGGGGCACCAAACCTCGAGCCACCCCTGGTGCCACCGCCCCGCAGGAGCTGCCGGAGCAGGGCCCTTCTCCCAGTGCTGACAGGAGTGGGAAAATGGAGGCAGCACGGGGGGACTTTGCTCTGTGTCCTGACTGCCCCTTCCTCCCCACAAGTGCTGTCCCCGTATCCCCTGGCACATCCCCTCTTCTCCTCCGTTCAGATCTCAGGGGAAAGCTCTTCAGTTTTCCCAAACCCAAAGACCAGCCAGAAGCGTCCCATCAAAATGACCTTTATTTTAGACTAAGGAAAACATAAAGAAGAACATAACAATGGCCAGACTGGGTCAGACCAAAGGTCCGTCTAGCCCTGTGTCCTGTCTTCTGACAGAGGCCAGTGCCATGTGCCCCAGAGGGAATGAACAGAACAAGGGATCATCAAGTGATCCATCCCCTGTCGCCCATTCCCAGTTTCTGGAAGTTGGAGTTTTAGGTATCTCCAGAGCATGGCGCTGCATCCCTGTCCATCTTGGCTAATAGCCCTTGATGCACCAATCCTCCATTACACGGAGGGCATTCTGCACCAAAAAGCTAGAAATTCCGTGCTCAATATTTGAAAATTCCAACAAAATTCTGCAAAATGTTATTTATAAATAACTGTGGAGGCTCCAGCCTGGCCTTGGGGAGCACAGGCCACTGGCTGCCCAGAGGTGGGAGATCACTGTGTAGCTCCCCACCAGGACATGGACTCAGCGGTGAGGCTGCACCCAACTCTGACATAGTGCAAGGGCCGGGCCTGCCCCAGAAATACCCCAGGGTCCTGCCCCTCCGTGCCAGGTGCACCAGGTGTGGGCAGGCAGGCTCAGCCAGCCAGGATCCAAGAGTGGAGGGGCTCAGTGTAGAGAGATGTAGATGTGGGGTGAGAGAGTTCTGTGTGGGGCCATCTGGGTACGGGAGGCTCAGAGGGGGATCTGGGATTTAGTGTGAGGGGGTCCAGATGTTAGGGGAGTGGGGCCCTGTCAAGGCTGATTCCCCACTCTGGCACTTCGAGTGCAGAAGGTGGGGGCCCGCATGGATTTTAAAAATTAATACTGGCCACTCCAGGCTTGTATTAAACTCCCAAAGTCACAGCTTCTCTCTGACCTGGGATAGGTAGATGCTGCCACCACCCAAGTACAAAAAAAGCCCTGCCCTTTTGAGAACCCAGGAAAGAACACTGGGGAATTCCTTCCTGTGCGGTACCCTCAGGCCTCTTCACCCCCCTCCGGAGAAGAGCTGACAAAAAAAAAAAACAAAAGAAAGTAGCTGTTGCCACCAGCTAATTAAACAAGATGGGCACAAACTTCTTAGGGACACCAAAATCCAATCTTATTCTTAAAAAAGGTCAATTTTATTAAAAACAAAAAGAAAGAAAATACACCTGGAACTTAGACTTTTGCTAGATTTAAAAAAATCCACTTACAAAAATTAAACATCAGGAACAATCTTCTTGACATCCAGCTTAAAGGTTACAAGCAAAACAAAAAGCATTTTGGGTTAGCACAGAGGAGCCCACAAACCGATAAGAAATAACCCTAAGCGCATCTTCCTAGCCATTCCCTGATTTACTTACATATCTGGGGTTTCAGATAGGTAGGTTTGACATATGAATTGATGCTTTTTCATGCTTGGTTTTAAAGCTGCTCACAGCATTGCTGCTGTGTGTCTCTGCTCTCCAGAGAACACCACCACCCAGACAAAGGGAAGATTTTTAAGAAGTTCTAGCCCTCCCATTGGCTCTTTTGGTCAGGTGCCCACTCCCTTCCTTTACCTGTGGACGTTTTAATCCTTTGAAGGTAAAGCAAGTAGAGAACAGCTACTAAGAGGGACTTTATAACTAGTGGCCTTGACAAATTGAAGAATTGGTCCAAATTCAACAAAATGAAGTTCAATAAAGACAAGCGCAAAGTCCCACACTTGGGAAGGAAATATCAAATACACAGTTGCAAATGGGGGAATAACTGTCCAGGTGGTGGTACTGCTGAAAAGGATCTAGGGGTTACAGTGGACCACAAACTGAATAGGAGTCAGCAATGGAGTGAGGATAGTATGTAGGACACAGGATGTAATACTTCTCCTGTACTCGGCACTGGTAAGGCCCCAGTCGGAGTGCAGCATCCAGTTCTGGGCACCACAATTCAGGAAGGATGTGGACAAATTGGAGAGTCCAGAGGAGAGTGACAAAAGTGATCAAAGGTTTAGAAAACCTGGCCTCTGAGGAAAGGTTAAAAAACTGGGCATATTTAGTCTTGGGAAAAGAAGACTGAGGGGACAGACCTGAGAACAGTCTTCAAATATGCTACAGGCTGTTATAAAGAGGATGGTGACCAATTGTTCTCCATGTCCACTGAAGGTCGGACAAGAAGTACTGGTCTTAATCTGCAGCAAGAGAGATTTAGATTACACATTAGGAAAAACTTTCTAACTCTAGGGAGAATTAAGCTCTGGAATAGGCTTCCAAGGAAGTGTGCAGAATCTCCATCACTGGAAGCTTTTAAACACGAGTTGGACAAATCCCTGTCAAGGATGGTCTAGGTTTACTGGGACCTGCCACAGCACAGGGGGTGGGATTGATGACTTCTAAAGGTCCCCTCCAGCTTGTTGGTGAGTTTCATTGTTCTGTTACTGGGCCGGCTGCAGCCCTCAGAACAATTTGCCCATCTTGCAGAGCTCGTGAATTACTTGTTCCCGGATCTGTCTGGTTCTCACACCATACACGATGGGATTTAACATGGGAGGAACAATTACAAAGAGGTTGGCCAGCAGCACGTGGATATGGTGAGGGATGTTAGCACCGCCAAAGCGATATGCGAAGATGGAGAAAAAGGCAGGGATGTAAAACATCAGGATGACACAGATGTGGGAACCACAGGTGCCTAGCGCCTTGAGCCGGGCCTCTTTGGACGGGAGCCGGAAGACGGCCTGGAGGATCAGAATGTAGGACACAACAATAAACACAACATCTAGCCCTGTGGTTAGAAGAGCCACTGTTAAACCATACCAGATATTGAGCGTTATATCAGCACAGGCCAGCCATGCGATACCCATGTGCTCGCAGAACGTGTGATAAATGAGATTAGGTCCACAGTACGGTAACCTTTTCAGAAAGAAGGTAAGGGAGCCCACCAGGCAAAGCCCTCTGATGACAGCTGCTGCCGCGATTTTCCCCGTCTTGGAGTGCGTTAGTACGGTGGTGTATCTCAGGGGGTTGCAGATGGCGACGTACCGGTCGAACGCCATGGCCAGCAGGATGGCCGACTCGGCCACGAAAATAAAATGGATCATGAACATCTGGGTGAAGCAGGCACTGAAAGCGATTTCCCTGGCGCTGAACCAGAATATGCCGAGCGTTTTGGGCATGGTGACGGTAGACAGCAGAACGTCAGCGACCGCCAGCATGGCCAGGAAGAGGTACATGGGCTCGTGGAGGCTCTGCTCCTTGATGATAATGAAGAGCAGCAGGCCATTCCCCAGCAGGGCGACCATGTACATGGAGCAGAAGGGGATGGAGACCCAGCCGTGAGAGGCCTCCATGCCTGGGATGCCAAGCAGGATGCAGCTGACGAGAGTGAAGCTGGTGTGATTGAGAGCAGCCATGAGGGAGCAGGGCTCCGTTCCAGTTCACATGGGTTCCCTGTAGATAAAACAAGTGGCAATAACTGTCTGGTTTACTGAGAGGCCCATCAGGTGAATTTCACTTCTGGGCACTGATGGCTCCACACAGGCTTCGTCTATACAATAAAAACCTCTTGGCAGGAAGTCTCATGAGGGCTTGGTTATACTGGCACTTTATAGTGCTATAAAGCCCCCACGAGCGCTATAACCTCCTCCCCGTCCACACTGGCGAGGCACGTAGAGCACTATAACCGCGGAGTTATAGCGCTCCTCGTAATCCACCTCTGCATGGGGAATAAGGGCTGTAGCGCAGCTGCTGTAGCGCTACAGCAAGAATGTGGACACCCACTGCGCTACAAGTGATCTCTTGAGATGCCTAGAGCCATTTAAGGCAATTGACGTCTCTTCCCTTTGTTTTGAACTGGCTGGAGGAATGCAGAAGTACCTCTTTAGAGTTTCTCTCTTAACTCGGCAGATAAGCAATGCAAATGTTCAAGGAGGGAGCCTGTGTGAAAACAAAGCCCTCTGTGAACGGAGGCTCGCTGACAGGCTTTCAGAAGAACGGAAAAATCACTGTCTCTCTTCCTCCACATACACACAACACGTCCCCCCTCACCCCCCTCGTTTAAAAAGCACGTTGCACCCAGCTGAATGCTGGGATACCTGCCCTAATGCGCTGCTCTTAATGCCGCATTAAGTGCCCCAAATGTGGCCATGCTATACCGCTGGCGCGTCTGAGTGTGGACATACAATAGCGCTATACATATTACTGTATAAGGGGACCGCTATAACCAATAGCACTATAATCTTGTAAGAGTAACCATACCCTCAGAGTCCAGGTCCACAGACACAGGCTCACAATATGGTACTATAAATAGTCGCGTGGACATTCCAGCTCCGGCTCTGAACCCTGGAGAGGGGAGTTTAGAACACAGTATAACAAACCCTGAAAAACTTCGGGACCACGTAATTCCTATTCATTCAGAGATTGCAAGGCCAGAAGGGACCATTGTGAACATCTAGTCTGACCTCCTGCACAGCACAGGCCAGACACTTGCCCCACAATAATTCCTAGAGCAGATCTCCAATGATGGAGAAAACACTATGGCCCTCAGTAACTTCTTTCAATGGTTAAACATGCTCACTGTCAAAAATTTGAGGCCTTATTACCCATCTAAATTTGTATCTTCCAGCCATTGGATAGTGTTATCCTTTTATCTGCTAGACTGAAAAGCAAATTTTTGTTCTGCAGGAAGGTATTTATCGACTTTGATCAAGTTATCCCTGTGGCATTATGTCCCATATTCTTCATAGAATATTGTTATGATATGAATATGGCATAACTAAGATGTGTTTTATGCAAGATGCATCGTGTGAGGTATCCTTGGCAAGGCTGTGATTTACTAAATATGATTATCCTATTTGTATACATGTATCATTTCTGTATCTGAAGTTAGGAATATTGACAATGTGACAATTAAAATTGTGTTTATACCTGGGGAACGCCCACCAGACAGTATGCAATCAGCTTGGATGGGCCATTAGGAAAAACAATGGGTCTTTAAAGTTGCTGATCTCTTGTCTTCCTGGAGTTCCTTCCTGTCAGTGTTGCAAATAAACCTTATCTATGGTTGCTTTGACTTTGCAGGGTCATGCGATCATGTCACCTGGTAGTGGATACCATCTTGGACTGCTGGTACTTTCCCACTGAAGGTGGGGTGGGGATCAAATTGGAAAACAAAGGATTCCTGCCATATGTAAATCCTATTTAAGGCTGGAGAGTGAGTTAATCAAGGTCAATAGTTCTTCACTGGATCCCTGCCCAGAATGACTGCTGACAACACCTGAGACTGACCTGGGGAAGGGGTCTGGCTTGTGAAAAGCTGGAACTTTAAGCTGGAAGCAAGAGTGATTTCTCTTTGAGAAACTCTGCAACCTGTCTAAAACAACATTTAGGGGGAGAAATTACTACTTGAAACCCATTTCTTTAGTGCATCAGGCTTTGTTTGCATGTTTGTTTATTTTGCTCAATAATCTGCTTTGCTCTGTTTGCGAACTCTTATAATCACTTTAAATCTACACCTTGTACTTAATAAACTTGTTTTGTTTATTCTAAACCCCGTTTGTGTACTTCATAACTGGGGAGTGGGGGGAAGCTGTGCACATCTTCCTCCACATTGAGGGAGGGAGAGAATTTCATGAGCTTACGCTATACAGGTTTCTGTGCAGCACAAGACAATACAACTTTGGGTTTGGGTTTGCACTCCAAAGCAGGGGTGCACTTGAGTGCTGGGCAATCTCCTACCTGTGCTTTCCACTCAGAGCTGATCTCTGCATCTGTGTGTCTTTCTGCGACCGGATGTGTCCCTACCAGTGTGTGTGAGAGAGCCTGGCACGGCAGGACGGTGTAAGGGAGTCTAGGCTCGGGGGAACAGACGAACTCAGTGGGATCCCAGTACTACAGGTGACACTCCGGACAGGGGGCAATAACCTGTTACAACCCCTGAACACTCTCTTTGTTAGACTGAAGGAGCTCAGTCGTTTTAGCCTGTTATTATAAGGCAGGTTTTCTCCTCCTTTAATCATTGTCCTGGCTCTTTTCTGAAACCTTCCCAATTTACCAACATCCTTCTTGAATTATGGACACCAGAACGGGACACAAGATTCCAGCAGGGCTCACCTGAGAGCCAAATACAAAGGTCATATAACCTCTCTCCCCTCACCTCAAGATCCCCCTGGTTTTGCGTCTAAGGCTCACCGTAGCCCTCTTGGCCACAGCATTACACTGGGAGCTCACGTTCAGCTGATTATCACCATGTCCCCCAAATCTTTTTCATACTCGCCACTTCCCAAGACAGGGTCCCCCACACTGTAAGTATGGCCGACATTCTTTGTTCCTAGATGTCTGCATTTCTATGTGACCCCATTAAAACTCTAGGGATAATTAAGAACACATGTTATTTGCTTGTGCCCAGCTTACCAAGCTATCCGGCGATCTAAGTGGGACTGAAGCGTACAGGAGGAGTAGGACGTAAGGGGGGCCTAGATCTTGAGCTCGGTCACTGCCTGTGGTGGGGGAGGGAATTTCCCCCTACTGAGATGTAGAGAGAAAAGCCATCATTTTAGCAGTGGTGCCCTTGGAATACTGCAGTCAGCGAAGGAATCTCCAGCTCTGCTGTACAAAGGCTACAAGGATCAATATCTGCTTAAAGCAAGTTCCTTTTACAAGGGGCCAAAACTGACACGTTCCATTCTGCGCTGCCAGCTTGGATATCACTTCAGAGAAAATTCCCCTGCTAAATAGCACTCGGAAGGGATGCTATGCTCAGTAATATTCCTTTGACCAATGGGTTTTACGGGTTTGTTCTCCACCAAGCTGGGGAAAGTGCTGGAGTTTGATATTTCAAAACCTTGCTGTCTCTTTAAGTTGGGAACCCGGCCCAGCTCTCAGATCCAGGCAGTGTGTTCCTATATGGACCTGACCTCCCTGTCCCACTTCCATAAGAAGATGTGTCTTCTCTGAATTTCCAGATGGATTCAGAGTCACCGGTTCTCCTGAGTCTGACAATGTCTGGTCTTTTCTTTAGAGCCCCATCCTCCGAAGGTAGGTGAGTTGGGGAATCACAGACCAGTCAGCATAACTTCAATACTTGGAAATATACTGGAACAAATGATTAAATAGCGAGTTTGCAAAGCAGTTGCAGGATAATAGGGTGACAGAAGAACATAAAAATGGCCACACTGGGTCAGACCAAAAGTCCATCTAGCCCAGTATCCTGACTTCTGACAGTGGCCAGTGCCCGGTGCCCCAGAGGGAACGAACGGAACAGATAACCATCACGTGATTCATCCCCATTCACTCATTTCCAGCCTCTGACAAGCAGAGGTTGGGGACACCATAAGGAACAGCCAGCACGGATCTGTCAAGGACAAATCATGCCAAACAAACCTCACTTCCATCTTTGAAAGGGGAACTGGAGTCTCTCAGGGATCAGTCCTGGGTCCGATGCTTCCTTGTTAATGACTATGGATAAAGGACTGCAAAGTTGGCTTCTAATGTTTGCACATGACTGTACCAGGGTCTGCTGGCTCCCCTCTTCCTGCAGCCGGCCACTGCCCAGATAAAGCTCCGAGAGGCTTCAACTGCGCAGCACCCGTGTCTTTATCATTTACAAAGCAGCGCCCACCCCCAGCGTTAAGCTATATACAATCATCAGCTTACTTGGCTCCCTTTGCAAGCCCTCAGCCGAGAGACTGACCTTGCCCTGGCCATTCCCCCCAACTTCTGGCTCCTTCCAGCCTTTACAGCCCTTAAGCCAGCAGGTGCGGCCAATCCACAGGCCAGGCATCGGGCTCTCCCCAGCCCCAACCCATCTCCCCTGATTGGGACTGGCAGAGCAGGGGGTAATTAGGTGCCTTGGCAGCAGCACCCTGCTACAATGACCCAGGCTGAGAGGGGCTGCTAGCACTTTGGAGGACAGGACGAGAATTCAAAACAACCTTGACACATTGGAGAATTGGTCTGAATTCAACAAGGTGAAATTCAATAAAGACAAGTGTGAAGTCCTGCACTTAGGAAGGAAAAACCAAACGCACAGCTACGAAATGGGGAACGGCTGGGTAGGCGGTCATGCTGCAGAACAGGGGTTGGGGGTTACAGCGGATCACAAATGAAATATGAGGTACCAACGTGAGACAGCTGAGAAAAATGTTAATATCATTCCGGGGTGCATTAACAGCAGTATCATCGGGAAGACATGGGAGTAGTTGTCCTGTTCTACTCAGCACTGGTGAGGTCTCAGATGGGATTCAGTGTCCAATTCTGGGTGTCACCAATCGGAAAGGATGCGGAGAAATTGGAAGAGTTTCAAGGAGAGCAAGAAAAAGGATCAAAGGTTTAGAAAACCTGACCCGTGAGGAAAGGTTAAAAATGGGGAACGTTTAGTCTTGGGAAAAGAAGACTAAGGGGGGACCTGCTAACCGTCTTCAGGTATGTGAAGGGCAGTTAGAGAGGAGAGGGATCGGTTGTTCTCCATGTCCACTGAAGGTAGGAGAAGAAGTTATGGGCTTAATCTGCAGCAAAGAAGATTTGGGGCAGACATTAGGAAAAGTTTCTAAGGGTAGGTAGGTTCTGGAAGAGGCTTCCAAGGGAGCTTGTGGAATCCTCATCACTGGAGGTTTTTAAGGACAGGTTGTACAAATATCTGACAAGTCTGGTCTAGGTTCACTATGTCCTGCCTCAGCACAGGGGCTGGATTTGATGACGTCTCGAGGTCTCTTCCAGCCCCAGTGATTCTGTGATTGCTGGAGAATCTCTGGGAGTGTAACACGGAAGCTCAAGGTGCCTGCAGTCAAACCGGCTTCCTTTCCGCTCTCCATGTAACGGTACACTCGGCCCCACAGACACGCTCAGTGCTGGTGTAAGAGCACAGATTGTTAGTGTCAGGGGCTGATGTTCCACGCTCCACCCCTCTGCCTCACGCCTCAGCCCTGACATGGAGAGGGCCCCAGGAATAGCTCAGTCTCCACGCCTAGCCAGCCCCTGATCTTTGCCGTGGCAAGCAGCAAAGGGGCTAATGAATATAAATGTTGACGGGGTTTTATTTCTGACGTGGGCACCTCCCCACTGGGCATCATCCCACTTATTTACACGGCTCTCAGGCAGCGGTCAGGTGCCGGCTGTGGGCCACTAATCACTCCTCTCTGCCCCTCTGTCACATACTGGATCTGCCTATTGTCCTTAGGACTTGCTCCTGCTCCTGGCGTGGCCAGTGGCAAAACTCTCACCGACGTCAATGGCTGGGAAGCTCGGTCCTAGCCATGCTCGCAAGCACGGAAAGTGAAGGACGCCGAGTAAAGGGAGAACCTCTGGGTCATGTGTGAGCGGGAGACTCCATGGCACACTCCCTGCGTGGAAAGACGCGTCCCGCCCTCCGACCCGGGGATCCTTACCAGAGGTTGAGAACGTCTGTCAGGTCAGGGCACGGCCCTGAGTCCCGGACAGTGACGCTACTTTATAAACCCTGCTTAGACCAGGGGCGTCTCCCAGCTCCAAACCAAGAAGCGGCATCTCTCAGGGGCATTTCCCCCGGCTGCCTCTCCCTCCGATCACAGTCCTCACCCTGCCCGGCACTGCTGAGTGCCTGACAGCTGGCCCTGAGGCAAAGGCTTCATGCAAACCACTCACCAGGCTCCTGGCCCAGCCGCGGAAGAGGAATCTCTGCCTGGGATCCAGGTGGGGAGCTGCCGGTGGTGGGGAATCTTCACTGACCAGGGCTGAGCCCCAGGGCTATTTATACTGCTGCCCTGGGAATCCCGGGGGGTGGGGGGAAGGGGGGAACTCTGAGCCAGCAGGGAGCCCCAGGGACCTGTGTTTTCCTAGTGATGGAGCCGTGAGCAGCGATTCCCTGGGGTGAGATGCCTGGGCTGGTAGCAGCCGGGAGACACACAGAGCAATCGACAAGGAGAGCAGGGACTTTCCAGACCCTGGTGTGGTTTCCATGGCAAAGCCTCACTTCTCCCGTTTCCCAGCCACACACACGGTATCCAGCCCGTCAGGTCCCGATTCTTGGAGGTTAATCCGGCTCCGCACACCCAGAGACCCTAACGACCGAGTTCTCCCTGAGCTTCCAGATGTAACACCCCCAACATGCAGGGGCCCCAGCATCAGAGCCCGGGGGCTACCGAGGGAAGAACCTTTAGGAAGGTGCCTGGGAGGCTGCTGGAGATGTGAGTTAATGGGGGGTGGGCATCGAGTTATTTCTGAATCACCCACATGCAGGTGGGAGCGGAGCCGGTGGCCGAGCGGGAGGCCGCTGGGAGACAGAGAGGCAATGAAGGGGGGCGGGGCAGGAACCCCAAAGGGGACCAGTGGATAGAGGGAAGGGAGGCTACAAGGCCTGTAATGGAGACACTAAGGAGCACTCAGCAAGGGAGGGAGAGAGGCACCGAGGCCAGGGGAACAGGCTGCTTAGGGAATGGTCATATTGGATCCGGGGCCAGGACGTCCCGCTCGGGTAGAGGTGCCAGTGCTACCCCTCGGGCAGCTCAGAGGGGTCACACCAAGGGCAGCCCCACAGTTCTGGTGGCTCCCCACCCCGGGGATGTCCCGTGGGTCTCGGCTGGGATCACGCTCAGGGCAGCTGGCCCCTCTAGTCGCTTGCCCAGCTCTGGTGCAGGTATGGAAATAACCCCTCCGGCTCCAGCACAGATGGGCCTTCATCAAATGGGGCCTCCCTAGCAAAGCTCACGGCCCCTCCCTTCTCTGCTGGCCTGTGCCAGGGGACTCGGCGCCGGTGTGGGGGAGCAAGGGGGGGCGTGCAGAGGTGGGGGCAGGCCGAGGTGCACCCAAGGCACCGAAATCTGCTCAGTGACCGTCCTCCACAGACTCTACAGGGAGGCGCCCCATAGGCCGAGGCAGTGACCCACAGCCCCGTTGATCCCAGGGGGGAAGGGACTCAGAGAGGCCAAATGTTTACACGGTGATGTTCCAGCCCCAGCCTGCTGAGCCAGGCCAGCAGGCCATGTAACTGCAGTGTAGATGTACCCTGGAGAGCTGAGGGGCTGAAGGGGAGGCTCCCGGGTGGGGACTCCTGGGGAAGGGAGCCACAAATTCGGAGCAGCCAAACCTCTCCCCACTTCCCCAGACATCCGCTGGCCGCTTGTGGGGAGCAGGGCCACCGAGCTGGGACGATTGCTAGGAAGAGCAGGAGGGTGCTTGGGGTTGGGGGTATGGGAGGGGGCTAGGGGGGCGGGAGTGGGGTGCGGGCTGGGGGTCGGAGGTGGGGATCTGGGGTGGGAACATTGATGAGGGATTTGGGATGCAAGAGGGGGCTCTGGGAAGGGGCTGAGAGGTTCAAAGTGTAGGAGCGGGCTCAGAGCTGGGGCAGCAGGTTGGGGTTTTGGAGGATGTGGGCTGTGGGCTCTGGGAGGGAGTTTGGGTGCGGGAGGGGGCTCAGGGCAGTGGGGCGGGGGGTATCCGGAAGA
>ML677466.1:90305-109028 GCA_007922305.1 Dermatemys mawii | reverse complement strand
GCTGGCTGGCTGTGGAGTCACAGCCGCTGGGCTGCTGGCTGGGTAGTGACCGGTCGGCGAGGTGTATGGAAAGAACTGGCAGGTCCCAGCCCAGGTCCTAGTGACCCAGCATCTCCGTGACAACTTCCCAGAGAGTAGCCCTGAAGGCAGCTCTAACTACCCGCCTCACGGCAGCCTGAGATTGGCTGGCCCACGGTCTGGCCCTTGCCCCAGGGACCCCCACTTGCCCCATTTCCTCTGCTCCCGCTGCCTAGGGCTGGGGACACACGGCTGCTGGTGCCCTTGCAGAGCCGCCGTGCGAGCAGAGGGCGCAGCGGTTGGAAACGTGCCCGGTTCCGCCGAGACAGGCGAAACCTTTCATTATAACGCGGTGCGGCCCCTATGCCGCGCTCGGGCTTTGGGCCGCTTTTAATCCCTGCCTCCTTCTCCAGGGCGAAAGGCGAGAGGCCGAGCAGGACTCATGGAGTCTCAAGACGTGGAAGGAGAGGGAACTCCGGCCCGCGCCTGCGCCGGTGAGCAACGGGAGTTCAGACCGCTGGGGAAAGAGGTGGTGGGGGTGAGTCAGACCCACTCCAGGCTTTGTGGGAAGCTGTTTCCACGTTGGCTCTTGTTATCACCAAGAGGGAGCATGGTGTAATGGTTGGGAAAGGAGCCAGAACTCCTGGGTTCTATTCCTGGCCCTGCCTCGCCATGTGACAAGGGACAAGGTAGCTGAGGTAATATCTTTTATTGGACCACCTTGTCTCACTCTTATCCTGGGATCAACATGGCTAGGTTGACATTGCAATGGGACAAGAGTCACTGATTGTCTCTGTGCCTCAGTTTCTCCACTCCAGTGATACCTAGCTCACAGGGCTATGTGAGGTTTAACTGTTATTTGTAATCATAGGATCGTAGAAATGTCAGGATGGGAGGGAACTCGATAGGTCATCAGGTCCAGAGCCCCGCACTGAGACGGGACAAAGTTATGCCTAGATCATCCCGGACAGGTATTTGTCCAACCTGTGTTTAAAAGCTTCCAGTGATGGAGATTCCGCATTCTTCCTTGGAAGACTGTCCCAGAGCTTAACTATCCTGGAAGTTAGAAAGTTTTTCCTGATATCTGGCCTAAATCTCCCTTGCTGCAGATTAAGCCCATTCCTTCAGTGGGCATGGAGAATAATTGATCCCCGTCCTCTTTATAACAGCCCTTCACACATCTGAAGACTGCTAGCAGGTCCCCTCTCATTCTTCTTTTCTCCAGACTAAACATGCCCAGTTTTTAAACATTTCCTCACAGGTCAGGTTTTCTAAACCTTTGATCATTTCTGTTGCTCTCCTCTGGTCTCTCTCCAGCTTGTCCACATCTTTCCACACTTGTGACTCCCAGAACTGGACACAATTCTCCAGCTAGGGCCTCACCGGTGCCGAGTAGAGCAGGACAGTTACCTCCTACATCCAACACTCCTATTAATACACCCCACAATCATATCAGCCTTTTTTGCAGCTGCATCCCATGGTTGACTCCTGTTCAGTTTGTGATCCGCTATAACCCCCAGACCCAGTACTAACATCTAGCCAGTTATTCCCCAGTTCGCGGCTGTGCATTTGATTTTTTCTTCCTGAGCAAAATACTTCTCACTTGTCTTTACTGAATTTCATTTTGTTGAATTCAGAGCAATTCTCCAATTTGTCAAGGTCATTTTGAATTTTAAACCTATCTTCCAAAGTGCTTGTAACCCCTCCCAGCTTGGTGTCATCTGCAAATTTTATAAGCCTACTCTCCATTCCATTATCCAACTCGTTAATGAAAATATTGAATAGTACTGCACCCAAAACTGACCCCTGTAGGACCCTGCCAGATACACCCTCACAATTTGACAGCAAACCATTGATAACTGCTCTGTGAGTACAGTCCTTCAAACAGTTGTGCATCCACCTTATAGGACTTTCAGGTGGACCATGTTTCTCTAGTTTGCCTGACTAAAATCCAGATGTATCTTGTCTACTGTTTCCCATACCCACTCGGTCTACAATCCTACCAAAGAAGGAAATGAAGTTGGTTTGGCTTGATTTGTTCTTGACAAATCTATGCCGACTATTCCTTATAATCCCCCAGGTATTTTCACACTGATTGTTTAATCATTTGCTTCAGTAGCTTTCCAGATATTAAAGTTAGACTGACTGGTCTATAATTCCTATAACCTCTTGTTCTCCTTTCTAAAGATAGGTACTGTTGGCCCTTCTCCAGTCTTCTGGGAACTCTTCTGTCCTCCATGGGTTCTCAAAGATCATTGCTAACGGCTCTGAGATTGCTTCAGTTAGTTCCCCAAGTGCCGTAGGATGAATTTCAGCAGGCCCTGCTGACGGAATATATCTAAATTCTCTAAATAATCATTGACCTGTGTTTTGAGAAGATGGAACTGGCAGCTTTTAAGAACTCAGGCAAAATGTGTTCTGCTCTCCTTTCCTCAGGGTATCCTGCTCCCCTACTGGACATCTCAATAAAGGTTGAAAGGGAGGATGAGCCCCAGTTCATGGATGCCCCAGATTTCACTGAGGGAGTGATCCTCCAGGGTGAGTGATCCTATTCTAAAGGGACTGGCCGCTTGCTGGAAAACATCCTTTGCTTGACGCATTGCACTATTAATTAATAATCACACGCAAACACTTCCTGCTGCTTGGCAGAGGCAGAAACTTTTTTGAAAATGTCCCTGGACATGTTTTTGTTGAAATATTCTGACCGCCCTCTAAAACTGATCAAAACACGATTTGCTGGAGGAGTGGGATAAATCCTCCAACATTTGCAAAACATTTTTCGTCTAAAAATTTCAACCAGCTCTTCATACAGTCCGGAACAAACAGAGGACGAACCTGGACCGGTTTTCCCTCTGAATGGCTGGAGCTGTCCTGACTGTGCAAATGCTCAGAGAAATGGGTGTAAGTGAATTGCTTTGTAAGAATTTCCTGGAGCACCAACCCAGTTTTCTTCAAGCTTCTGAACTCCTCTCTCCTAAAGAGGATGTTTGGAGGTGGGACGGGGTTGCTTTTAGGATGCACCCGAAGAAGTAGAGGAGTCTCAGACTTCCTCTTCCCCAGCCCTTCACACTCATGAGTGTAATTTTAGGAGGAAAAGGCTGTCCAACGCTGCTCCCTTCCCCAACCCCAAACTTCTAGCCCCCAGCTCTCTCCCTTCCCCATCTACAATAGAACCCCCATTTTGTGAACATTGATCCTGTGAATGGCTGGTTATATGAGCCATTTTTCTGTCGCCAACCGTGACTTCAGTCCTTCAGCCAACGTTCCAACAGCTGGACAGCTTTGGAAAAACCCAAGGCTTGGTGGCAAAGGAGAAGTGCGCGTCTCTCAGACAGAAAACCCAGGTGCACTGTACACAGTTACCATGCGTTATGTCCGCTGTCATTGACTGATCCATCGGTTATGTTATGCACCGGACCCAGTATAATTGAGATGTTCAACAATTAACTCCTCCATCGTCAATTCGTCCATAAGGCCGCGGCTCTGCTGGAATTGGCTGGGTGGGCAGGAGTCCGCTGTGTTGCCAGTTCCTTGGGGTTGCTCTGTCCTGCTGCTGGACGAGCAGACAGCTGTGGCCTGAAGCTGCTGCTCCCTCCCAGGGGCTACAGCTCCGAAATCCCAGACCCCTGTCGCTCATTTGCCCGGGGAGGATCTGGAAGAGGGTTCTCTGCAGCTCTTCAGTCTGAGGTCCCTGATGCCAGCTCCTGGTCCCCACCTCGGGCCAGTTTTGAAGGGAGGCAGCAACGTCTAGGCAAATCTGAGCAGATGCGCGTACCCCCTTTCCCTGTCTGTGCCCCCAGAGACCAGTCTGAACGCCCCAAACCACCCGGGAGCTGGAACTGGACCTAAAAAGCTGCTTCCCAGGCCTCAGGCCCACTCCCAGGTGTGTTGGGCTCTGTCTCTTGGGATACCCTGCCACCGGGGTGCTGCCCAGGGTGACTCACTGGGCAGGGTACCAGGCCCCATGTGCTCAGCCAGGTACTTCAGACGGGGTGTGTGTTGCGGGCGCCCCTCTTGCCCCTTGTTTTTTCATGGCGCTGCCGCCCCGAGCTCCCTCCAGCCTGGGGTCTGGAGTGGGGCTGCCGCTCACGCTGCCCGCAGTCCACCCTCTGGTGCAGTCCGGGCTCCTGGCTGGGGGCCGTTAACCCACGAGCTGCCGGGTCAGCCCAATCCTGCAGGCTGAGGGTCGGTATGGAGATCCTGGGAGGCAGGGGGAGATTTTCATTGTGGTGATGATTTCTCTTCTGTTTGTAGGGTCTCCTGCCACCAAATGTGACTTAGTAAAGCGGGAAAGAAGAGAACCCATGGATGTCCTGGACTCTGCAAAGAGACGAAATATCCGCAGGAATGCCACAGGTGAGGGAATAGTGTCTTGCCCATAGCACGTCACAAGCCCTGCATACATAGATTGGCCATTGCCTGAAATACGACCGTTTCTGGGGTGGAACACAGCTACCAGTGTGTAACAGTGATACTACACAGCTCTGCCTAGGAGGGCAGGAACATAGGACTGGAAGAGACCTCCCGGGTCACGGAATCCAGCCCCTGCCATCACAGGCAGCCCCACTATATTATCTCATTCACACAGCTCCGCTTGGAAGCTTGTTAGGCGGCCCGTTCTGTCCCTGCACAAGCCAGGAAGCAAGATTATCCTGGGGCCCACACAAACCCTAGTCATCCCTTAAACCCTGGTTTTAAGCGGGAGGTGAGTGGTGCGTAGACTCCGTGGGCCCCTCACACAGAGCTATTCTCATCCATCGGAAATATGTCATCTCCCTTTTTATTTAATCCACGTCCGTCACGGCTTAATGACTGGGGTCAATCATGATTTTTCCCTCACTCCCAGTAGCCTTCCAGTGGGTGTCCCCCCTTTTGACTCTCCTGTCCCCCTCTCAGAAGTCTGAGTTAGATTCTACCCGGATTTGCTCCTTTGCCACCCAGCTGAATTTAATGGGATGTAAGTCCGACCTCTTGGGCCAAATCAATCACTGGTGTAAGCCCATTGACTTCAGTGGTTACTGCAGAGGCCAGCCTGGTCAGGCCTGGAAGATGTATTGGGTATCTTTTGGGGAGTTGCCCGGATTAGTTAGACAAAAAAAAATCTGATGAATTTAGGGTTTGCTAGGAGGAAGGCAGCTAAGGGGGCACTGGTCTCGGGGGCAGGAGCCCTGGTTTATTGTGAGAACACCATATTGTGTGATCACCCTGTGACTTCCGGTTTCTGATTTTTTTTTTTTCAAAATCAGTCACTCCACGGGAATTCAGTCAGTTCAGACTCTGGCTTTCTGTGTTCAGCTCTCTTCTGTACCAAATTCCAGGGGAGGGCTCGGGTGTATTTTTTCATTTGTAGTGTGTGATTTTAAAAAATAAATAGAACACTAAGGCACAATTCTAGTCTATGAAAACAACTGGATTTTTTCCTGCCTTGCCTCAGTCCTTCTCTGCTGAAATCTCACTTTGCATTTTCTCCTCCGGAGATGTGAAGAGCAAACAGGATTTTATTTTTTTTGCCAGCCCACACATCACTGTAAATTCCTTTGCCTAAGTACTCACAGGGCGCGAACAGCCTTGCTATCTGAGTATCTCACAATCTTTAATGCAGCTGTCCTCACATGCTCACCTGTGAGGCTGGGCAGATGAGGAGCGAAAGCACAGAAAGAATAGGAGTACTTGTGGCACCTTAGAGAGTAACATATTTATTTGGGCATAAGCTTTTCTGGGCGACAGCCCACTTCATCAGATGTATAGAGTAGGAAGATATAGAGAGAGTAGAGATTTAGAGATATATAGAGAGAGAGTAGGAAGATACACACACACACACACACACGCACGCACACACACGCACGCACGCGCACGCACGCACACACACAAAGATTATATATATACGCACGCACACACACAAAGATTATATATATACGCACGCACACACACAAAGATTATATATATACGCACGCGCGCACACACAAAGATTATATATATACGCACGCGCACACACGCACACACACATAGACAGAGAACATGAAAAGATGGAGGTTGCCATACCAACTCTAAGAGGCTAATTAATTAAGATGAGCTATTATCACCAGGAGAAAGAAACCCTTTTGTAGTGATAATCAGGATGGCCCATTTCAGACACAGAGAGGTTGAAGTGTTCTCCAACTGGTTTTTGAATGTTATGATTCCTGATGTCAGATTCGTGTCCATTTATTCTTTTGTGTAAAGACTGTTCAGTTTGGCCAGTGTCCATGGCAGAAAGTCACTGTGGGAGATTTGGAAAGACACAGTTAGTTGCTGTGGCAGGGAATTGAACCTGCAGTTTTTGAGTCCTAGGGCAGCAACCTAACTACTGGATCATCCTTCTTTCTAGCATGAAATGAGCAAACAAGAGTCCTATTCAATTACATCACATGGAGGCAGAGAACTAAATCCCTATGGATCTGTACTGGGGCCAGTACTATTCAACATAATGATTAGGGAAAAGGAAAACAGTGAGGGGGCAAAATTTGCAGATGATCCAAAATTACTCAGGATAGTTAAATCCAAAGCAGACTGCGAAGAGTTACAAAAGGCTCTAAGAAAACTGGCATGCATCTGACGAAGTGGGTATTCACCCACAGAAGTTGATGCTCCAATATGTCTGTTAGTCTATAAGGTGCCACAGGACTCTTTGTTGCTTTAACAAAACTGGGTGACTGGGCAACACAGTGGCAGATGAAATTTAATGTAAATAAATGCAAAGTAATGCACATGGGAAAATATAATCCTAACTATACATACAAACTGATGGTGTCCAAATTAGCTGTTATCACTCAAAAAAGAGATCTGGGGGTCATTGTGGATAGTTCTTGGAAAATAATGTGTAGCAGCAGTCAAGAAAACTAACAGAATGTTAGGAACCGTTAGGAAAAAAATAGATGAGACAGAAGATATGATAATATCACTACATAAATCCATAGCACTCACACACCTTGAATACTTTGTATAATTCTAGTGGCCCCATCTCAGAAAAGATGTATTGAAGTTGGAAAGAGTACAGAGAAGGGCAACAGAAATTATGAGGGGCATGTAACAGCTTCCATATGAGGGAAAATTAAAAAGACTGGGACAGTTCAGCTTAGAAAAGTGAGGACTAAGCAGGAATATGATCGAGGTCTGTAAAAGCTTGAGTGCTGTGGGGAAAGTGTTATTTATTTATCTCTTCACATCACAGAAGAACCAGGGCTCACCCCATGAAATTAATAGGCAGCAGGTTTAAAACAAACATGAAGAAGTATTTCTTCACCTCACGCACAGTCAACCTGTGGAACTCCTTGCCAGGGGATGTTGTGAATGCCAAAAGTATAACTGGGTTCAAAAAAGGGATGGAGGACACGTCCATCAATGGATGTTAGCCAAGATGATCAGAGCACAACCCAGTGCTCTGGGTGTCCCTAAACCTCTGACTGCCAGAAGCTGGGACTGGAAGACGGGATGGGTCACTCAGTAATTTCCCTGTTCCATTCATTCCCTCTGAAGCACTTAGCACTGGCCCCTGTCAGAAGACAGGATACTGGGCTAGAACGTCCATTGCTCTGACCCAGCATAGCCATTCTCATGTTCTCGTGACTAGGAGGATTCTGCAGGCTCGTTTGCCCAGGGGGAGACCTTACTGATTTCAGTGGAGCTGCACAGATGCAACCGGGATAGCAGCTGGCACCACAAGCGGCAGGTTGCTGACATCTCTGTTGAAGGTGCCCAAACCAGAAGAGAATCCTTCTCTCCCCTCCAGCAGAGTCTGACACCATTGTAGTTCTGCTCACTTTCCTGGAGTTACTCCTGGTGCCCAGTGTGAACTGGGCCTAAACTGCCATGGCCTTGCACTTTGCATGGCCACACACAGCCGTGCAAACTGACTCCGCATGGCCGCCGCTCCCATGCCCGCTGCAGAGATGCCCTGGCTAGACAAGGGGTGCAGCAGGGAGACCCGAGCCTGGCGTCTCTGCACCAGATCCCAGGGGAAAGTGGTAAAAACGCGCCCTAGCAGAGCAGTGTGAGGAGGTGGCTGTTTACACAGACCCTCTGGTAACTGCACTCCAGTGGGAAGCGGCTTGGCCTGGTGCGGTTCCCTGCCTTTGCAGCCTCTAACAGTGTCTCTGGCTTCTCTTTCCCCTGCCCTGCACAGGTGACTGGGCTGCGAAAGCAGTTAAGGAAGAAGGGCCGGGAGAGGACCATACCAAGGAGCTGGCAGGGGAGCCCTATGAGAGCCCTCTGGCCCCTGGGAGCCAGCCAGAGAGCGGGCCGGATGCTCCCGCTGAGTGTACCAGGGCCCTTGGGAAGCGCAGCGCCAGGGCCTCCCAGCCGAGGAGCCCCGTGGGGGAACCGGCCTTGGCCTGCGGCGACTGCGGGTGGCGGTGCGGAGACCTGGCGTCCCTGGGCGAGCACGAGCAAAGCCACGCGGCGGAGCGCACCTTCATCTGCACCGACTGCGGCAAGAGCTTCGGGCGGCACGCCACCCTGGTGGAGCACCAGCGCGGCCACACGGCGGAGAGCGTCTTCGTCTGCACCGACTGCGGCAAGAGCTTCACCCACAAGGCGGCGCTCACCGTGCACCAGCGCACCCACGGCCGCCAGCGCCCCTACCGCTGCGCCCAGTGCGACGGCGCCTTCGGCTCCCACGCCGAGCTGGTGATCCATCAGCAGGCCCACGCCGGGCTGGCCCCGGTGGAAGGTGCCGAGCCGGCCGCGCCCCGGCGGGCCCCTGGGGCCGAGAAGCCCTTCCCCTGTCTCGACTGTGGCGACAGCTTCCGCTCGCACCCGTCCCTGCTGAGCCACCAGCGCATCCATGCCGAGGAGCGGCCTTACAAGTGCGCCAAGTGCGGCAAAAGCTTCTGCTTCCACGCCGAGCTGGCCTCGCACCAGCTGTGCCACCCCAAGAAGCGCTGGTTCCCCTGCGGCACCTGCGAGCGGCGCTTCAGCTCCCAGACCGACCTGATCCTGCACGAGCGCACCCACCCCGAGTCCCAGTGGTGCCTGTGCGCTGACTGCGGCAAGATCTTCCCCTGCCCGGCCGACCTCAGCCGGCACCAGGCCAGCCACGCCGCCAAGCCGCACGCCTGCCCCGAGTGCGGCAAGGGCTTCAGCTCCCTGGCCGACCTCATCGTGCACCAGAGCTCGCACGCCGAGACGCTCGTCTCCTGCAACAAGTGCAGCAAGAGCTTCGGCTCCTGCACCGACCTCCTGATTCACCAGCGCGTGCACAGCGAGAGCCAGTCCTTCACCTGCACCCAGTGCGGCAAGGCCTTCGGCTCTCGCACCGCCCTCATCATGCACCAGCGCTCGCACGCCGAGCGGGTCGTCTACTGCAACAAGTGCGGCAAGAGCTTCAGCTCCCGCACCGACCTCCTGATTCACCAGCGCGTGCACGGCGCGAGCCGGTCCTTCACCTGCACCCAGTGCAGCATGGCCTTCGGCTCCCGCACCGACCTCATCATGCACCAGCGCAGCCACCGTGACCGCAAGTCCTACTCGTGCGCTGAGTGCGGCCGCGTCTACAGCAACCAGTCCTACCTGGTGGCCCACCGGCGCATCCACACCGGGGAGAAGCCGTACAAGTGTGCCGAGTGCGGGCGCAGCTTCAGCCACAAGTACCACTTGGGCAGGCACCAGCGGACACACGCCGGGGGCACCCCGCCGGTGTACTGAGCCCCAGGGCCCGTGTCGGTCCACCAGGGACTGCGCGGAGAGGGGGGAAGGGGAGGCTGGTCTCAAATCCACAAGACTCCACGTTGCCCCCGTGGTAGGCGAACCATCTGTGACACAGTGCTGGGTGTGGTGCCGACACTAAGGGGGCGAGACTTCTCCGACGTGAAACTGGTGACCCCCTGCATGCCTCTCCCCCTGCAAGGATCCCAGTGTCACCTGAAATTTCCTTGCAAGGAGGGAAATCTCACCCCGGCATGACACCTGCTTCCTGACGGGTTATCACGAGCCAGGCAGAATCGGGCTAAGTGCGAGAGAGAACTGGGCAGGCTATGAAGCCACAGTAAGTTGGGCAAATGCTGGTAAAGTAAGCGGGGTGAGGTCAAGGGGCACAAAACTGGCTGGAGCTGGTTCTTGTTACCCTTCAGCAGTGAGATTTCTCTTCTGTGTCCCCTTTTCACCCGCCCCTCCTTCCCCCGCCTGTGAGGAATTAAACACAAGAAAAGCCACCCTCATCACTAGACTCACCAAATTCCTGCACCTGCTCCGTGAAGGCTGCAACTAACCAGGTCTCCAGAACGGTGAGACCGTGCTAGGGTGAGGTCCTTTAGCTTGGAGTTTCAGTTCCGCAAAACCGCCGCAAAGTCATCCCCTGCCCTAGCATTTAGGGGGACCAAAACAAGTGAATATGGCACTGAGCCCGCTCATTGGAGGCCCTTCCAACGCTGAAGGAACGAGGAGCTGTTAGCTGTGGACAATGGGACATCTCCTCATCTGGTGTTAATGGTACAGCTCTGCTGAAGCCAAGAGAGCTGGGCCAGCAGCCAACTGCGTGGCCCAAAGTTAAGGGGGATGTGATGTTCCTTTGTGGAACTTCCTTGGGAGGGTTTGGCCCTGGTAGACTGAGGACAAAGATGGTGGAGAGGGGATGCGTCTTTTAGTCACAAGCATTATAAAGAAACTAAATCAAAACTCTCGTCGTTCCGTAGTACATACCGGTTCCGTGTCCAATACATCCGGTAAGAATGATCCGTGTGCTTGAATGTGTCACCTGGGGAGAGTTTGGCCAGAATCCATCATGTGACTGTAGAGGGAATTCCCCAGGAAGCAGAACTTGGTGTCTAGCAAACCCATTCCTTGGTGTTCAAACTCCCATGCTCTGTTTCGACCCTGTAAATCAGCCGGGGGGCAGGAAGCGCTATGGGCTCTGACTCCTACCTGTGTGTTTCTCTCCTTTAAGTCTTTTAATAAAGTTCGTTCGTTTAAGCCCACGTTGCAAGCGCCGTTGGTCCTTGTTGCTGCGCTCCGAGGCCCTGGCTGAGCTGCAGGGCCCAAATCCTCCACAGGCCGGGCATATTTGTATGGCATTAGTGGCTAGCGCTCTGGGGTCCGTAGCGTGAGGTGGTGTACGGAGCACTGCCCTCGCGAGGGAACTCACAGCTCCCCCACGTTTGGAAAGTCACTTCCTGCCGGTGAATAGCGCTGAGCTGGCAGCCCGAGGAGGGGAGGATTTTTCTGCACAACCGGGGTTGGGGCTGCTGCAAGATTTCTCCGTGCATGGACCCTCATTCCCTAAGCTGCAGGGGCCCCCGGGGTTCAGAGGCTGGCGGACAGGAGCTCGGAGCTCGGTCCAGCACCCAGGGGTCTGCTGCTGCTCTCATGCCAGAGGGCCTTTCACTCTGGGGAAGGGGAATGGAGGTCCTGGGAATCGCCCCTTGTTTATCCGCGCCCTCCCTTAGCTCCGCTGCCAGGGACAGGGCCCCGCTTCGCAAAGCTGAATGCCCTGCTTCTCCATGCGTAGGAGTTTTGTGCCTTTGTCGTGGCTGATGCCAGAGTGGGGAGTTGCCTCCTCCAGACCCCAGCTGCCCTGGCCCCACACAAGCCCCCTGCACAGTTCTGTGTTTGCACGGTGCTTGCGCAGTGCGGTCGGGATCCCTGGGAGGGGGCAGCGTGGGTGAGGGGGTGGGCTCCTTCAGGCTGCCCAGAGGGTAGAAGGGGGGGAGGAACGTGTTTGGCTGAGCTGCGGGGGGGACTTCCTGTGTGTCCCCATGGTAGAGTTTGACCCTGTGTCTGCCCCACAAGGAGATGTGGAGACATGGGACCCGCTGCATCTGGGGGGCAGGGCTTGTCTGCCCCCCAAGGTAGGTGTAGGGGGCCGCACCCTGGTTGGCCCCCCAGTGTAGTGACGAGGCCAGAAGGGGTGCCTAGGAGTGGGGTGCCCCATGTCTGCCCCCCCAGAGTAGGTGGGGGGTGTGGTGTCTGCCCTGCAGGGTAGATTGGCTCAGACCAACACACTCCTCGGCTTCCTGCCTGCCCCACGGAGACCTGGAGCCAGGGGCTAGAGCAACCTCGGGAGGCACCAGTGAGCTGGGGGGATGCTGGAGCCTGCCGCGTGGGAATTGCAGAGCTCCGCACGGGCGGGCTAGGACCCCCTCTGTGCAGTGCCCTGTGGCCGCAGGCCTGAGCCTGGGGGTGGCTTGGAGCCAGGCCCAGCCCTTGCACTCGGGTGCGGTTGTGGAAGCACTGCAGAGCCTGCCAGTCCCCCGTGCTGGGCCGGGCTCCGTGCTGCACCCAGCACAGGGCTGGGGCGTAACAGCCAGCTCCGGCGCAGCAGCAAGAGAGAGCTCGCCCCCTCGTGCGAGGGGAGTCGTCCTGGCACAACCAGAGCTAGCAGGGGAGGTGAATTCCACCCCAAGGCCCTCCCCTCCCTCTCACATTCCCCCTAGTCCTCACAATATTCCCCCGCTCCGAGAGGCAGGGCATGCCCAAAACTACCCGGAAAAGGCATGATCCCAGCAGCTTTCCAGCGAACTTCTGCAGGCCCAGGGCTTCTGGATGGGGTTCAGATATGGGTCTGGTTTGGAGCTTTCTCTGTGCCCCGAGCAGCCAGACCCCCTGCTAGTCCCAATGACCAGAGCAGCGATTCCCAGGCCCCAGTGCTTCAGGACCCAAATTCACGATCAACGTTACCCAAAAAAGCCACCGCCGCGTGAATTCATTGTTTCATTTACTACAGGGCTCTACAGTCACGTCTCAAGAGTATGACAGGGGAAATACTTCGTTAATACTAGCTATAGATTATTTTTGCAGCAAAATGACTGACCAATATTATTATTTTATCAACTACAATTGGATAATAACACAGTAAGAGGATCCTGATTGGTTAATAACTTAGAATCATAGAATATCAGCATTGGAAGGGACCTCAGGAGGTATCTAGTCCAACCCCCTGCTCAAAGCAGGAGCAATCCCCAACTAAATCATCCCAGCCAGGGCTTTGTCAAGCCTGACCTTAAAAACCTCTAAGGAAGGAGATTCCACCACCTCCCTAGGGAACCCATTCCAGTGCATCACCACCCTCCTCGTGAAAACGTTTTTCCTAATATCCAACCTAAACCTTCCCCACTGTAACTTGAGACCATTACTCCTTCTGTCATCTGGTACCACTGAGAACAGACTAGATCCATCCTCTTTGGAACCCCCTTTCAGGTAGTTGAAAGCAGCTATCAAATCCCCCCTCACTCTTCTCTTCTGTAGACTAAATAATCCCAGTTCCCTCAGCCTCTCCTCATAAATCTTGTGTTCCAGGCCCCTAATAATTTTTGTTGCCCTCCTCTGGACTCTTTCCAATTCTTCCACATCCTTCTTAACTTAGATTGGTTAATAATTCAGTCACACAGTGTTTTAATATCGCATGCTGCAAAGAGCTGCAGGAGACACATTAAAGGGCCACTTGCAGCTCACAAACCTCAGACTGGCCTAGTCTGAGGTTTGTGAGTTTTCTCTGGCTGCAAACAAAAACCAGTGCAATAGAGAGATGTACAGGGTGACCTGCTCCAACCCTGCAGGGGAGAACCTTTCTCCCTCACAGGCCCTGGCTCAGCCGGGCACGAGTCTCTTTGGTTTTGACCCTGTACACGATGGGGGTTGGCAAGGGAGGGAGCAGGAGGTAGACGGCTAGAAGGATGTGAACGGGCGGGGCAACCTTGTGACCAATGCATGCTTTAGGACAGAAACCAGAGCTGGAGCGTAGGGAACTAGGGTGACGCCCACATGGGCAGCGCCGGGGCTGAAAGCTTTCTGGAGGGCACCCTCTGGGAGAGCCAAGCCAGCCCGGGCCACCATGCAGTAGGACAGGGTGGTGAGCAGCAGCTCAGCTCCTGCCACCAGCCCACTCGTGACACTGACGATGATATCGGCACAGGCTGCTTCACCGCCACCAGGCATGGCCAATAGGTGAGAGCCAGGACCTTGGTTCTGCAGGAGGGAGCCAGGCCAGGAATGGGACCCTTGCTTGTGGCGGAGGGGGGTGGGGGGCACAGAGAGGAGTAAGGGGGCTGAGGCTGGGAATGGGAATAGAGTCACGGCCAGGGGTGGAGGCTGGGGTCAGGGCTGGGGCCAGGAGCAGAGCCGCAGTGGGGGTCCGAGGCTGAGGGTGGAGCTGGAACAGAGCTCGGAGTGGAGTGGGGCACTCCCTCCCAGCCCTGTGGGGGCTGGCCTGGGACCTGCCACCCCCACGCCCCAAACAGCCCTCTGTGCTTCCCTAGCGGGGTGTGCCCCATAGTTTGGGGACCACTGGCATATGGCCATGTAACAATCACAGGCTGTGGCTAGCAGCACTGTTGACTCCATGATGGAGAAGGAGTGAAGGAAAAACTTCTGGACCAAGCAGGCATAGAAATTATTTTCACCAGCTCCAAACTACAATGCGCACAGCAATTTGGGCAAGGCGGGGCTGGACAGAACTAGAGCAATCACAGCCGGCATGCATAGGAGAATATCCAGAGGCTTATGGAGTCTTGGCTCTGTCTATCTCCTGGCTTTGCACCTTTAAGGGTCATGTTGGAAGCTCATCTCTGCAATTAGAAGGACTCCCCCGCTTTTTTTTAATGTAAGCTGAGACTCTGGTGTATTCAGCTGGCTCTGGGGGCTGGGGCTTTAAGACGAACCCTTAAAATCCTACAATTTCACTCACGGGAACGTGGCTAAGTCTGGGGCAGGACAGCTAGATGATGGGGCCAGGAGGCAAGGCCACGTGATGAGAGAGAAGTAGGGACTGAAGGCCAGGGAGGAGATGTTTACAGGTGATGCTGTGGAGAAAGGGGAGCCAGTGAAGAGACTGAAAGGCAAAGGATGGGGTCAGATTGATGGGACAGGAAGATAAGCATTATTAGTATTAGCAGGGCATCGCCTTTACCAATGCTGCAATATTAACGGCCACACCATAGTTTAGCATCCTGGGGGGAGGGCTCATTCCAAAACTAGCGCTATGGCATTAAACTTTATACAGGGGGAATTAAAAAAACAACCCCTCTCCCCCACTGGTCAAATCAGCTTTGTACTGGAGGGGAAACGAACGGAATCACATCAGTTTACACGAGTGGTAACCAGCTCAGCATTTACTCTGTGCTTTATAATCGGTTGTGCTGAATGAAGAGCAAAGAGTGCTATTGACATCCCACTAATCCCCTGCAACCACCTTGTCCCCGTGGCTGAAATTGCACCCTTCCATAAATAACCACCAGTCGCACTAGGTTCTGTTGGTTTGAATGTTAACGCTGTGTGTAAAATCAGGAAATGAATAATATCCACTGAGGTATTTACTCTTAGTTTATTTTTCAGTTTACTAAAGGAATTTTATAGGGACAGCAGAGGGGTTGTAACCCTCCACAGAAGCCGCCCCAAAGCGGATAGTGGACCCATCTCCTCCCCTGCCTGGACTCCTCCAACTCTCTGGGTCTCATTGTATATGCTGAGGTGACTTGGAGACACTGCGTTCTGGCTTACATATAAAAACCATGCTCAGCAAACCAGCTTCTGATGGAAACACCAGGGGAAAGGTGTTCTCCTGGCTGCCCTAATAAACTTGTTTCAATCCAAGCATGCTGTGACAGGAAACCAGGTGCCAGCTCACGCCCAGGCCCGTAGGCCTCACTGAGCACTGCCAAATGCACAGCTGGAAACCCATCTGGCTCACCTGTGTGCTGGTATTGTTAAAATAGATATTAGATTTATAAAAAACATGTTTAGTGTTCACAATTTATGAAATGTTTGTAAGTTGCTACCTGCATTAATGATAGCATCTGTACCCCATGTTAAAGGTAACATGTCAGTGTTTGCTCTGTAACTATCAAAGGTTTGCTACTGAAATCCCCATAGTCAGGGGAGAAGATTTACCAAGTGAGGAAAAAGGACTTTGTTGATTGCTTCCCCCCTCCGGCCCTCCCACGAAGAGGAGATGTGCAATTGGCCTCATCCCATCAACTTGAATTCAGGGGGAAAGGAGTAAAAACCCCTGCCAAGAAGGAACTGTCTCTCTTTGTGCTGCTCGTATTCTGAGGGAGCAAAGATTTCTAAGTATAAACGAGGAATCCCCAGCTCTTAGCCTGGGTTAGCCTTAATAGACACACAGTTTGCCTATTACAGCAGCGTCCATCTCCTTTTGGAATCTAGGACTATAACTCGCTCATGTGCATATGTTTACCTGCTCTACACTTGTAAATAACTCACGTCTTTTTCTTGGTTAAAAAAAAATAATCTTTAATTTATTGTAGCAGTGTCTTTGGTGCGAGAGCTAAGGGCCATTTAGGTTAAGTGACTGGTCCTTTGGGACTGGGAGTAACATTAATATTGTGTCAAGTATCAGAGGCGTAGCTGTGTTAGTCTGGATCTGCAAAAGCAACAAAGAGTCCTGTGAAAGTGACAAAAAGTCTTGCAGCACCTTATAGACTAACATGTTCTGGAGCATAAGCTTTCATGGGTGAAGACCCACTTCATCACATGAATGTCATGGAAATCTCCAGAGGCGGTTATAAATATGCAGGCAAGAATCAGGCTAGAGATGATGAGATAAATTTAATCAGGGAGGACGAGGCCCTCTTCTAAATCCACCTACTTCCAGCAGCTGACGTGGAGCTGTGAACACCAAGAGAGGAGAAACTGCTTTTGTAGTTGGCGAGCTATTTACAGTCTTTGTTTAATTCTGAGATGATGGTGTCAAATTTGCATCTGATGAAGTGGGTATTCATCCACAAAAGCTTACACTCCAATATGTCTGTTAGTCTATAAGGTGCCACGGGACTCTTTCATTTATGAATATTGTGATTTTTGGTGTAAGGAGCCATCTATAACAAAGGCAGATTTACCTGGGTGGCAAGACAGATCAGTGTACCCAGGTGGCTGTCTGTGAGTCTGTCTTAAGGCTGTTGTAATGTTTAAGGGGTTCACACTGATAACTGGTTGGTGAAATCCAAGTATAGAAGTCACAACAGCTTTGGGACATGTGCCCTGATCCTTAGCAGTCTGGCCTGAGATTGGTACTCGTGCTCCTTAGCCATCCAGCCGGCCTGATACCTGTTTGTGCTGCAGTACAGACAATAGCCACAGTTCAGAAGCACAAGGCCTGCCCCCACCCTGCTCTACAGCCAGTGATTTGATCTGAAGTCTCACAAGATTTGATGTTTTCCGCAGTATCCCAGTTCCTGGGATTAATGGACAATCTCAGCTGTAAAGGACCCGGCGGTTCTCAGCCTTCTGGTTACAGAGGAAAGCTTGAAAACATGCCCTGGGTGCCCCCAATGGCCTCAAACCCAGAAGCCACAATGAGCCCCATTTTGTGAGGCTGTTAAGCCGATCTCATGATTTTTTGAGCTCTGACTCCTCCATTTTGAATGTCAGAAGTTGACCCAGGATTACACAACAGAGCCTATTCCCACCCCTTGCGGGGCCAGGCCCCTCCCCACAGAGCAGCCAGCGCACTGTGAATTGTCCTGCCCCACGACACCCTGCCTGCCCCAGGACTGGGCTCTGCTCCCAGACGTTAACACTGCCCTGCAGCACCGGCTGCTAGTCCAGACTGTGGCTGGCAAGTAACCCACCACAACCTGCAGCCGCTCAAAGCACACTGCAACTGGCCTTCACAAGTACCCCACGTACCCCCTGCAAACATGCCCCACACAGGGGCAGACCTTCCCTTTGCCTCTCTCCCCGGCCTACGCAGCTGCCGGGTCCAGCCCTACCAGCCCATCAGGTGGGGCAGGACCTTCCCCACCATGGGCCTCAGAGTCCAGCCCAGCCTGGGTGATGGAGCCAGGCCCCAGCTCCCAGCCTTGCTGAGGGGGACAAGCCCGCAGGGAAATGCTGCCTAATGGGCTGGTGCTATGTCACAGATCTGTACCAGCCACCCTGCCACCGTGACAGGGAGAGACCCTGCCCCCCAGTTTCAGAGCAAGGCTGCAGGTACCCCCTCCAGAGCCCCCCAAATATCCCCTCCCCATACCCCCCATAGACCCCCTCCAGTACCCCCCTGTAGTGCCCTCAAATATCTCCTCCCCATACACCCTCCTCCAGTGTCCTCCCAATACTGCCTCCTTATACACCCCCTCCAGTGCCCTCCCATACTCCCCTCTGCACCCCAAATACCCCTTCCAGTACACCCTGCTCTAGTACCCCAAATACATCCTCCCTGTGTTCCCCCTTCTCAGTACACCCCATGCCAGTACACCCTAAATACCCCCTCCTCATAGACCACCCTCTAGAGCCCCCAAATACCTCCTCCCCATACACCCCCCTCCACCACCCCCAATACCCTCTCCCCATAGATCCCCCTCCAGTACCCCCAAATATCCCCTCCCCATAGACTCCCTCTAGCATCCCCAAATACCCCTCCCTGTACACCCTGCTCCAATGCTCTCAAACACCCCCTCAGTCCACACAAACCCTCCAGTATCCCCCCCAAGTATCCCCTCCCTATATACACACACACCCACTAAAGCCTCCTACATACCCTCTCCCAGTACACATCCCCTCCAGCACCCCCAAGTGCCCCCTCCTCATATGCACACCCCCTTTAGTATCCCACTCTCTTGCACCCCAAACAGCCCCTTAGAGTACATCCCCCTTCTAGCACCTCATACAGCTCCTAAATACTTCTCCAACACCTTTAAACACCCCCTCCTAGTATGCACATATCTTCTCCAGTACCCCAAAGACCCCTCTGAATGCACACACATTCCTCCAGCCCCCCAA